>JANHFM010004018.1:433661-450001 GCA_032468115.1 Grayia smithii
CTGGTATCCTAAGATTTTTACTGACTGTTTCCTAATATGATTCGATTGCTCATTTGTTCCCTATGACTATCATTAAGAGTTGTACCCTATGACTCATGCCGAATGTATCTTTTCTTTCATGTACACCGAGAGAGTAGGCACCAAAGTCAAATTCCTTGTGTGTCCAATCACACTTGGCCAATAAAGAATTCTATTCTATTCTATTCTATTCTATTCTATCCCAAAGGTGCTTTTTCAAAAGACGACTTCTTTTTCCTAGAAGTCGTTTCGCTTCTCATCCAAGTTCTGAACTGAAGCAGCTTTTTGGATGAGAAGCGAAACGTCTTCAAGGAAAAACAAAGTCCAATTGCCTTTTGAAAAAGCACCTTTGGGACAACGATGACCTGGATGACTGAGAATCTCCATAGCTATACCACATTTCCCATCAACACTGGCCCCTTGCCTTACGCTGAGGCAAATGGGATTTGGCATCTTCGGAAGGGGGTGGGATTTCTAAACTTGTAATCTTCCCAGAATTGGTGGCGCGAGTTCCACCGGTCAATTTCATTGGAAGATTCCCTCCGCCTGGGAAACGCTTAGAAAAAACCGGGGCGCGACTTTATCAAAGACGCCTCCGCCACTTTATACCAAGGTAAAAAGCTCGAGGGGGCGTCTGGTTTATCTCTTCGTCGCTGCCCTCCCCGCGCTCGCCGCCTCGGTCGGAAAGAGGAGGAGGTGGGAGCTTTTCTCCTCCCCTCGCCTCCGCGAACAAATGGGATATTCACGGTAAAGGGGCACCGGGTTGGAGTTTTTTTTGGGGGGGGGGCAGGCGCTTTATACAGGTGGCCTCGAACGAATCTCCAAGCTGACGGGGGCGAAGCGGGAGAGGAAGATGCAAGACGCAGCCACGCGCTTTTTGGCCCTGGGATTCCTGCTTCTGGCGGCCGCTCAGCCCTCCAAGAGTCGGCAGCAGCTGCAAAGACCGAGGTAAACTTCCCTACGAGTCCGCCGCAGCGCGCAAGCCAGCTTCGCCTGGTGGCTTCGTTTTGCTTATTTGTCCCGCTTCTCCTCTCTCCCCCCCCCCCCCGCACCGTCCCCGAGTTTAATGTGGACGAGCTCTCCTCCCCCGTTGCAGCAAGGGTTTATTGTTCGGCCAGAAAGGGCAGCCCCGGGGTCTCCCTCCCTCCCGGCTAGCCAGGAACGTCCGAGGTGCACAGGAGACGTTGGTGCCTCGAGGATTGCAGTACTAGCGCAGCTCCCTTGCCCGTAACTTTTCCTGTGGTTCCTTCTGTGCCCCACCTTCGGACCTGTCCTGAAGAGACAACTCACGCCGCCTCCTCTTCCACGAATCTCGCGTTTCTCCCGGGCATGCAATTCAAAGAAAAAAAAAACAAAAAACTCCTTTATCATGCAAGGGCAAGTTTCAGAAGACATTGCAGCCTAGAGGGTGTGCAGTTAGTCTCTCTGCCCTGCAAGTTTAAATGCATTGGGGGTGGTTGTTGTTTTGCCTCTGCTATAAAAATGGAATATTTGAAATATTTGAGAAGATGAAAAAGTATTTCTAAACACGTGCAGAGTGCATATTCCTCTTCTAAACGGTAACGAGGTATTTCCAAAGGGGGAAGGAGTTTCTAGGGTAAATGCGTAGCTGTGTCCAAGTGTCCCTGAATTCTTGAGTCTAGATTCATAAGGATGACTTATTTTGAAAGGGGTTACTATTGTGTTTGTTCTAAGGAAGGAATGGTAATTCACACTTGCATAAGATCAAGGTTTGTTTCATGTTCATTCTGGTGATTGAGGGAAAACTGGATCATAACATTGGGTAGTATCACAGAGCCATGCTGTGCTACCCACAATTCTCCAGCACATATTTGCAGAGATAGAAGTCTGTCTAAATACATAAATCTGTATTTGTTGCAAATTGGACTGAAGAGATTGTTCATTTGCTAATATACATGAGGAAGGCCATATAACAGTGATGGCGAACCTTTTGGGCACCAAGTGCCGAAATGGGAGCACTTCAGGCATGTACACGCGCTCATCAGGGCCACGACCAGGAAAAGGAGTTTGCCCAAGGGGCGTGCGTGCACTGGATAAGGTACTTCCTGTTTCTGTGCACCAGCAAGCAAGTCTTCCGGTTACTACCACGCATGTGCATGCGCAGATAATCTGGCTGGCTCGCATGCTCATGCTGGAAAATGGAAGGCCAGCTCTTCTGGTTTCCAGCACTTCTGCACAAAGGCCAGCTGAATGTTGCGTGCGCATGCATGCCAGAAACCCGGAAGAGGAACGGGCGACGCCACATGTGCCAGGAGACATGGCTCCGTGTGCTATTTCGGGCATGCATGCTGTAGGTTCGCCATCATGGGCATATAATGTAATGAGCTCCAGAGATGCTTTACATTTCTCTTACACAGATGTATGGAAAACCTAAGTTCATCCTTTTGTCTAAATTGTCTAAATTAGTTTTGCCTTCTAATATGTGTGGAATCCAATGTTGTTAGACATGCATAAGAGCTACCTGGGAAAAATATTGCTGGGTAAATCCTTCTCAGTTCCAATTAGTATGTACTCTTGGGAGATATTCCATTCAATTCTCTCTTTTTTTGTTCAAAAGAGAGTAGGGATTCTTAATTCAATGTATATTTCACTTTTCCTTTAGGAGCTCAAGTTGGCATACATAATGTTTCCTTCTCCTCTTTTCCCATAAAAGCCAAATGTGGTTGGTTGAGTTGAGGGAAAATGATGGGCCCAAAGTCATACAGTGAGCTTCTGTGACTGGGGATGGGCTGATACTTGGTCTCCTTCTCCAACACTTTAGCCATTACACCACATAGAGGTTACTAAATGAAATCCACCCTCATTAGAAACTAGTGGTGAGATTGTTCCCATAGGGCTTGTTTAAAATTTATTTCTGCAAATTCTTGGAAGTCCTCTAGGTATGTTAGGGTTTCCTTCTTTCTCAGCAACTCTGGGTTACAGTTTTAGTTACATTACTGAGTTCACTTATCAGTGGGGCTGGTGTTATTTTTATTTTTAAGATGATGCATTGAAATCACACCATTAACATGCTGGTGAGGGTGTGAATACAGGTAGTCCTCTGCTTACAACAGTTCATTTAGTGACTGAAGTTACAACTGAAAAAGTGACTTACGACCCTTTTTCATACTTATGACTGTTGCACCATCTCCATGGTCATGTGATTAAAATTCGGATACTTGGCAACTGACTCATGACGATCATGCGATTACCTTCTGCAAACTTCTAACAAGCAAAATCAATGGGGAAGCCATATTCACGTGACAATGTTGTTACTAATGTAACAACTGTAGTGACTCACTTAACAACTGTTGCAAGAAAGGTCGTAAATTGGGGCAAAACTCACTTAATAACTGTCTCACTTTTAGCAACAGAAATGCTGTGCTCAATTTTGTGGTCATAGGTCAAGAACTGCCTATAATTCCGTTTTGCAAACTATAGAATTCCAAGTGATGCCCTAATTTTAGAATGGTTGATGGGAAACATTTCCTGAATTTAATGCTTTCTTAAAAGGCATTCAAGACCCACACTTAGCAATTTGAAGAGTCTGCTGATCTCTCTTCCCATCTGTATGACAGATGGAAGTAATAGCAAATGACAACTTGGGTCTGTTTACAGAATCCAGGATGTCCTGACAGTACAGGACTTTCTTTCAGTATACTTCAATTATATGTGTTTTCTCATCTGTTTCCATTTTGGTGCCAAGTTGGCTGCAGTAGTAAAACAGACATTATTTTAGAGACATGCCTTGGATGAGAAGAAACTGTGATAGGAAAATGATGGATATCCTTCACCACAGGACGGTTCTTGTTCAGGGTCCTAGTCAATCATATCATCCAAATTTAACTTTCCACAACTCTCCTTCCTGTTTTTCTTTAACCATGACTCAGCATCCTACTGAACTTCGTTGCCACAGAACCAGAGAACTTATGGAATGAACTTAAAGAAGTCATTAAGGATTAATGTGAAAAGAGACTGCCAAAAATGAAGAAAGAGACAAGAAAACAGGACGTCAGAACAAACTGGAAATTACTGAGAAGAGAAGCCAAAACAAGAAAGACAAAAATCTCAGAAAGGAACTTAACAAGTTTCATAGAACAGTTAGAAGAGACAAGAAACAGCATTACAATACCTGTAAAGATAATGAAGATGGAAACAGATATAGAAAAACAACAAAAGATCCCCAAGTTCCAAAAAAGTTTTCTTCCTCAAATTAGTATGCTAAGGATGCTAATAGACAGATAGTAACCAAAAGAGATCAAATCAATATGGAAGGAATATATTGAAATATTGTACAGAGAGATGTTAACATGTGACCCCAGGATACTGCAGCCATTGTAAATACATTCTGTTTGCCAAGCACCTGAATTTGAATGATGGTCCAAGGCAAATACTGCATTTTAATTTAATTTAAAATTTAAGTAATCAAAATACAGGTTATATAGTTAACAATAGCAATAGCACTTAGACTTATATACCGCTTCATAGTGCTTTTACAGCCCTCTCTTAGCGGTTTACAGAGTTAGCATATTACCCTCAACAATCTGGGTCCTCATTTTACCCATCTCGGAAGGATGGAAGGCTGAGTCAACCTTGAGCCGTTGAGATTCGATCTGCTGAACTGCAGCTAGCAGACAGCTGAAGTAGCCTGCAGTACTGCACTCTAACCACTGCGCCACCTCAGCAGAATATGCAGCGATGGCAAGACTGAAAGCATACAGTGTATCTATAGTAGAAGTCCAACCAAATTTGAACAAGAAAGATTCCCATATATGCTACATATTATACAGAGCAAATTTAGACACTTGGGAGTATGATTTCTTGGAAAAACTAATGAGACCAATCAAAAATATTAGATGAAAAGACTTAAATAAGCACTAGCCCTAATATATAATGTTCAAAGTATGAATACAGAGATTCTGCTCAGCAATTAGAGAAACGAATGAATTAAAAAATTCTCAAATTATTTTAATCATCTTTTGTATCTTTTGCACTGTCCAGTAGTCAGACAGCTAATTCACTAGAGTTCTTGATCCTTTAATCAACAGAGCTGATAGGATTTACCTATTTTGTAATTATGATAGCAATCTGAGGCCGCTGGATGAAAGACTAGAAACTTTAAACCTCTTCTCCCCAAAGCCCTCTGAGTAAATACACCCTCCTCCTATGGACCTGCATTGATAAAAATTTCTTGTATTTAATGCTGTCTCTCCCATCTTCCTGGTCCTGGAATGTTTGAGAGATAGGGTATTTACTGGCCAGAAGAAAAAAGACACTGATACAAATAAAATGCTATGGGGCTCCTGCTGGTATTGTGGCATTAAGACTTGAGACAGGATTGTGTATATTCACTCTCCAGGAAGCAGCTGTTAATCTTGTAAATAGCAATGGCATAAAAAGCTAAAGTCTAAAGATTGCTGAAGAGAACTTTGGTGTAGAGGTTAAAGGCATCAGGATAGAAACTGGGAGACTGAGTTCTAGGCTTGTTTTACGCACAAAGCCAGATGGGTAACCTTGGAACAGTCACTCTCTCTCAAGCTTAGGAAGGAAGAAGTCACAAACCGCTTCTGAAATTTTGCCAAGAATACTACAGGGACTTCGGAGTAGTGGTTAAAGTTGAA
The DNA here is from genome assembly GCA_032468115.1 of Grayia smithii. Taxonomy (NCBI): domain Eukaryota; kingdom Metazoa; phylum Chordata; class Lepidosauria; order Squamata; family Grayiidae; genus Grayia; species Grayia smithii. The sequence goes on from JANHFM010004018.1 coordinate 439,301, forward strand.
GGCACTGGAAAAAAAAGAATGCTGAAAAGGCAGTATATATTATTGTTTACAGATGTCAAACATGGACTCTCCTATTCCAAAGCTGCCAAAGTCATTATTTTCCTCCTTATTGAAGGAGCTGGGATCCCTCTAATGATCATTCTGACATTGGCAAAGCAAGCAAGTGCAATACATACTCCACCCTGGATACTCTTTTTTCCTAACCTGTAGAAAAAAAAATATTTTCCAATTGGTAGAATTATAATATACATTTTAAGTATACTTGAGGGATCTTAGTATATTCGATTTATGCCAAATCATATTTACCAGCATAAGACAGATTTGGACAGAAATCAGGTAGCAAAATCTCAATTGCTTTATTATTTCAATATGCAAATGATATAAATTGATGCAAATGATGCAATTGTATCTTTTACATAATGTTATTATGCAAATTTGGAATAGAAATTCAGACTTGACTCTATGATATTGAAATCTGGTAAATAGAGGTTTTAACTATTTATGATGGAAATAAAATATGTTCAAAATACATGTACTTCATGCTGAATGGTTCAAATTAGAGCAAGGAGAACAATAAGAGTATGAGATATTTCAAAAAGATCTTAGGAGTCTCCTACCTTCTTTCAGAGCTTTGTCCATGTTATGAGAAATTACCACTCTCCTTGGCTGGACTGGTTCTTGTACATTTCCAGATATGAGGTTCTAAAAGCCAGGAAAAAAATGAGTTTTTAAAACTCATTCAGTAGATTATGTGAACATTTTAAAAAAGCAGTTATTTATATCCTACCTTTTGTATCTCTCCTTCCTAAAGTGTCTATATGAAATATAAATTGTAAATAAAATGTGATAATATACAGTACTTTTAAAACAATGTTTGAAAATAATGTATACTCCTAAAAGGCAAATATCAGTATTTTATAACTGAAAGACATAGGATACATGATACATAGGTTCTCCCTATTCTTACTTATTACTGTAACATCTATAACTTACTAAATATCTATGGGGCCACCATCCCAAAAGATGTGCTGCTGAGTGCCCCTGAGCCTCACCACTACTTTCTCCAGCACTATCACTGCTTCACTGGCCACAGAACAGCTGATTAAGTGAGCCAGGCATTCTTTTGCAGCTAAGGAGGAAGATTTTTTAATTTATTTATCAGTGTGGTCTACACATTGCTCAAGCCTGCAGATAAATGATTTAAAAAACTAGTTTATTTTCAAAGCGCTCATGAACTTTTTAAATGTTTCCCCAAGGACATAGACAAAAATCTTGACATGATAAAGGTAGACAATTACATAAAAATAGGTAGGATATTTTATGAAAAAAGTGAATCTAAAAGAATATTAAACTTACTGGTAAAGAAGGCAGCCAAAGCATTAATTATAAAGGGACACTCAAAAAGTGAGACCTATGCAAAACTATGATTTGTTTTTAGCTGAGCTGCATTATCAGACCTGAAGCTGTCAGTCCAAGGTTAGAAATCTATAGGCAATCAATTGCCCCTCTACCCTATCTGAATGGTTTCTACAGATTAAGAACAAGAAATCTTCATTATGAAACCTAGAAGGTAAAAGGAATGTTGGGTCATTATCCAAAGATAACAGTTATCATCAAACTAAGTCTCACTTAAGAAAGTGTTTGCATTACTAAGACCCAGTTAATTATGTAAATGTACAAATCAATAAAAGAATTGTTCAGTATAATGAATAATCTTTCACAAAAAACAGAACTATTGTTAAAGACTCGAGACTTCTGGCTAGCAACCACAATATCTTGCAGGTTTGTAGCTCCTGTGGACTTATATGCAATATTGTTCCACAAGGAGCAGCTGGAATACATTACAAGGATGTTCAAAATGTTGATTTCCAATGAGGCTGTATTAGTAGCAATGTATTTTTAAATTTTGAGAATAACAGCACTCACTTTTAGAAGACATCATATCCAAGTAAAGACATTACATTCATAATAAATATGGTTATTTGAGTCTGCTAATTATGGTCAACACATCTGATATCATAAAAATTATCCTTTAAAGGCGCAAAAACAACCAATATGCAAGGAAGTCATATCCTATACCATAATATATACATGGCACACATACATACAGCACATCCTACATTAACACAGTAGCACTCTTTACATTGATATTCATCTAATAAATGTACATAATTATTAATGCAGTTAGAAATATGTAAAATAATAAACATATACAACACACACAAAAGTTGCTTTTCAAATTCAGATTCTAACTGATATAGAATCAGATTAACAAAGTTTTTACCTTTGAGTTTTTATATTGGCAGTTTTTCTTCAGATATAATTTCTATATAAAATGTACAAAATTTTGGCACTCAACAAAACCATGTTCATTCTGGAGTACTACATGTAATCAAAACCATAAAAAATATTACACATCAAGGGGCATAAAGGAAGTAGCAGCATTTAACTGATGAGGGTTTAACTAAATAGATTTGTACTTGGCTAGTACTTGGAGACTTTAGAAAGCCCTTGAGCTCTGGGCTTTCTCAAAGCTAAAAAATATTCTAGAAAAAGGCAATGTAAAATCATTTCCAAAGTTGCCCGTTAAGTCACTAAGAATCAACTTCAATTTAAGAAAAATTTAATCTCAAAATAGTATACATGGACTCTGTCCATGGAGATTCTCAGTCTTCCAGGTCATGGTTGTCCCAAAGGTGCTTTTTCAAGAGGCAATTGGACTTTGTTTTTCTTTGAAGACATTTCGCTTCTCATCCAAGAAGTTTCTTCAGCTGAGACTGGATGGTGGGGAATGAAAGGATTTATATTCCTTGCAGACAGCTGGTTATTTGCATTATTTTAGAGAGTAGCTGAAACCCCTTGGAGATTTATGTGTCATCAGGGTCACCTGAGTAATGCAAATGGTTGTGGAGTCTTCTTGTAACTGTTATAAGGACCATGTTTTAGATTGGAGACAGATGTCATATCCCTCCCCCTTTATTGAGAGGGCTGTTCAATTTTGACATACTGGTAGATGGTCTCTTTGACTCTTCTTTCAAACCAGTGGTCCTCTGTTTAAAATGCGGACTTCGCTGTCTTCAAATATTTCTCTTCGTATTATCCCCACAACTACTACCTTGCTAGCTGTGGGAAATAGTGAGAAAACTAGCCAGGATCAGCCAGCTAACTCAATGGCTAAAAGAGAACTGAACCTAGGTTTGCTAATTGCCATATGCCAGTGGCTCTTTTTTTTCCAATAATGGTGATAAACATTTTAAAGCAATCTATTTTTACCATAGTATCCTGTATGTCCAAAACAAGTTGATTTTACTACATAAACATTCTCAAATTAATTTTACTTGCATTTTAGAACTAGAAGGATCCAAATTCTAAACCTATTTCTAAGTAAACAAATTAATTTGTTTAAATATAGAACAGTTGATTCAATTGATTTAGAATTTGGGATGCCCTTGTTCCTGCACAGGGCAGGGACTGAACCTATGACAAACTCTCTACAATCTTATGGTAATTCATACACTTAGATACTAGCATAAAATAATTAAAGCACATTTAATCAAGAAAACCTGAATCTCTATGGCAGTTCTGACCTCTGGCATAGCATACCTATAAATGTATATATTAACCCCCTATCTGTCCCACATTCAAACAAACTCTTAACAACCTATTCTTTCCCTTAAGCCTTGAGCTAGTGTGGATTGTTTTGCTTCTCCATGCAACACTTTGAAGGGTTTTTAAAAATCTTTTCTGAACTGAACAGTTCTGAACTGTTTCAATATTCTAGGATGCACATGTATGTCTACAAAAATGCTATAGAAATTAAAAGATAAACAGAACTTTATTACCCCAAAAAATCAGGATCCCCTTAGCAGCCTATGTACCACCTTGAAGGAGTGGTTATGAAAAAACATGTTTACATGTGGTTTGTCAATGTGCTAAAGTTATTATTCCATTGCTTCTTTTCACACTTTTGTTCCAGACTGAAGAGCTAAAACAATGCAAAGAGTTCTGCAAGTTTGTAAATTAGCTGTTATGAAGAGGCTCCAGGCACACAGAATCTCTCTTTAAGTTAAAGGTATGCAATTCTCGAATTGCAAACTCAAGGTTTTTCAATGGGTTTGCAGTGTTTGTGTTTTTAATTATGACCCAGCAGTAATCAAACATGCTGGTCATGCTAGCAAAGTGATCCACATTAATCCTGCAAGTAGTCCTCGTTTAGCAACTGCCTTATTTAGTAACCATTCAGTTATGACACTGATTACAGATCTGATCATAAAGTGATTATTTTTAAAAGCAAAACAAGGTAAGATGAAACAAGTTAAGCACAGTTTCATTTAGCAACTGCTTCATTTAACAACCAAATTGACATCCCAATTGTGGTCTCTAAGTAAGATCTATGTACCTTGAAGAACTGTGCTCCAAAAACTGCACTGACTTCCCAATCACACCAAGATGTCAGAAAGCTCATTTTTTCCACAGTAACATTGAAGAGAGGGAAACTGAAATTCACACTCACATCCCTCTTTCTGGGCCCTCTGTAACAGGTACAATAGAGCTCTAATCTGTTTCAGGCAACAGTGATTTACTGAAAGCCCAGAATATGTGAAGGCCTCTAATCCCCAACGCAGAGGACAGGTAGCAGATGGGTGGTGTCAATTGTGAGAGCTCCCTTGTTTCAGAGTCAAGGCACTTGGGTCCAAAATGAGAGCTGAGCCAAAACGCTTCCCGGCTTAAACTCAGCCCCGTTTCCAAACCCCCACCAGCCTCGACTTGAAAAGTGCCGGGGCTGAGGAGAAGAAAAAGCAACTGAGGTGAGAGGGAGGCGATCGCTTACCCCGGCAGCTCGCCAGAACGGCGCCGCGCTCGCTCTTCCCGGGTAACGGCGCTTCCAAGCGGCAAGGAAAGCTGGCGGGAGTCGGAGGCGGCCGCGACTTTGGCTCCCCAGAGTCAGCAAGAAACCAAGTAAGAAGGCGCCGGCAGCACAAACCAGGTACAGGACAAGCCGGAGCAGGAGCCAGGCCACGTACAGCTGTCCGCCGACCTCCTCCTCCTCCTCCTCCTTCTCCGGCGACGGCTTCTGCTGCCCCAGATGGAAGAGGAAGACGGCCAACCCCACCATCCCCAGTCCGGTGGCCAGTATGGAGCGGGTCCACAGGACGGGAGCCGCCGCCGCCTCTTCTTCTTCGTCCTCTTCGCCGTCGCCTTCGGCCGCGGCTGGAACGCTGCTACTCTTCTTGCAGGATTCCCCGCGCCCGGGACTTGGGGCTCCGGAGGTACCGGAGCCAACCGCGGCGCCCGCGGATTCCACCTGCCCGCTGCCCCTGCCAGAGGAGATGTTAGCGCCAGTATCGGGGAACATGCTGCTCTAGGAGCCGCCGGAAAGCAGCACATCTCCCGTGCCGGGGCCCCCTTCGGAAGGTCTCGGCTCCCCCGTTGAGGGGGATCTTCCGCAACCTCCGGCTCAAGTCCCTGGGCGCGCAAAAGCCAACGCTGCTCATGCCCGAGAGGCGCGAAGGAAGCGTCCCCGCCTCTTTCCCTCCTCTCCTAACACCAACCGCAGGAGGCACCACTGCACGACTCACCTCGGAGGCAGCCGAGGCCCCACTGGCTGTTTGTGGGCTGGGAGGAGGGGGAAGCTCCTGAATGACAGCGCGACCGGAAACCCAGCCACGTGCGCCGGCCAAGCAAGGCGGAACCAGTCGCATAAAAGCAACGACAGGCACCGCCTTTCTTCCTTTACTTCCTTTGGCTGATGGTTACGTCCATCTTAGCGCTAACCGGGTTTTGCGTCTCAAAAAAAAGGGGAGGGGGAAGGGCTTCCACTAGTGTCATTTCGAAGCCTTTCGCCGACTGTTCTTGGTCGCGGTTTCGATAGCTCTTTCTCCGCTAAGCGCCTCCAAATACCGGTGTGTGTGTGTGTCACTGTAATAAGCTATTTTGTACATTCTATTGCGCAATCCAGCCTTATTCATTAGTGCAGGGGTCTCCAACCTTGGTAACTTTAAGCCTGGAGGACTTCAACTCCCAGAATTCCCCAGCCAGCAAAGCCCTGCATTAGTGCAATCATCCTTATCCCAAGTAAACGTGCAGTTGCAATGAGGCACACGGGTAACACCGGTCCGACCACGCTCCGAGAAATGTTTTCTCGGTGGAACCTTCGATACTCTCAAACTTGATTGTTTGCTTGCCGACGTTTCATTACCAGACTAGGTAACGTCTTCGGTTACCTAGTAATTGAATGATGTTTCCTCAGGTTACGGTTCGCCATCCAGTGGCCGGGAAGTAAATGCATCTTGCACAGCCTTCTGCAAATTTGCTCGCGCAACAAAGCAAGCCATTATTAATTTTGGGTTAGTATGCCGAGTAGCTATAATTATCTGGATTTTCACAACATTGTATATACAAACCCTGGTGGCTGTATGTAATTCTGGCGCTTAACTATGAAGAAAATCATTCTATTTTTAGCTGGTGCCAAAGTGTTTAAAGCAGTGGGGTTTTTTTTTTACTTGGCAACTTTTTAACTTGGCGGCTCCCTAGGTGGCTCAGTGGCTAAAATGTTGAGCTTTTCGATCAGAAAGGTCGGCGGTTCGAATCCCTAGTATAGATCTCCTGCCTGAGCAAGGGGTTCGACTAGATGACCTCCAAGGTCCCTTCCAACTCTGTTACTGTTACTTTTAAGTTGTCCCTGGCCTTCGACTCCCAGAATAACTCAGCCAGCATTCCCTAGCATTCCCCATTTCAGAATGGGGAATTCTGAAAGTTGAAGTCCACACATCTTAAAAGTTATCAAGTTTGAAAAAAACATAATTTTAAAGTGATTTATTCCGATTCCTGAAACGCGTTTAAAGCTGCCTTGTTCAGCTGAGCTGAATTTGGGGAAATACCAAATACAAACCTGTCAATTTGACACCAACGGGGCCGCAAGATTTAGAAGAAAACCATCTATTTACAAAGGTTATTGGCGAAGATTTGTAAGACTGCGGCAAACATATAGGATGATGCCGATTCGTTTTCGCTGCCGAACCCGCTTTGCCTCATTTCCAATGACCCGGGACTCCGCGTTTCCCCCTGCTGCACGGAAAGGGAACCTGGGCGCGCCAACACGGAGACGGAAATGTTTGTTTCCATCTCTTCTATCCCTCCCTTTCCTGGTTACGCAAACACAGCGCGGGAGGGAGAGTCCGGACTGGCTTGCGGGAGACAGCGGAGCTGCGGAGAGAGCGCCCAAAACGCCTTCCTTTTTTTGCCGGCTGCGGGTGAGTATCCAGCCCTTCCCCGGGCAGGCAGAGCCTTCATACGGGCTCGTGACGGGGTTAGGACCAATCGCCCCTCCGCGAAGGGGAATCGATGCGGGGGACATCGCCATTTCGGAATGGAGGGGCAGCTCATTTAGCTAAGTACCGGAGAAAAGGGAGCGACGTTCCGCCCCTGGTGCCTCCGTAAATAGCCACCCTGAATGCAGCAGAGCTGGTTGGTATCTTATGGCTTAGTTATCTGATTAGCATTTTAAATTTTTAATTTTTGTAAAAGATTACTTTTTACACGTGCAGCTTGCAACTAACAGACATTATACTCAGTCTTAGAACAGAAGTGGGGGCCGTCAGGTGTTTTGGTGAAACTGCGGAAGAGGCTGAGGCTGAGGTTTCGGTCCGGATCTGACTTGTTAGTGGCGCGGTTACGACTAATCGTTCCAATTCGAGCCGCAAACTTGCCTCTTGTCCATAAAACATTGGAGTTTATCCAGTTAGTTGTAAGGACACTCCGAGGACAGCTCTTGCCTCGGGTGTTTTCTTAGAAGGCTTGTATTTCGGGGCTGTGTTCCGTTGAGCAGAAGATGACTCGATTTTGCCACGTACTAAAAATAAGCCGCGTTTTGGGGGTTTTGCCTGAGCTCAATTAATTTTGCTACCGCATGCAATTATATTTAATACAGTGCGAATCATGTCCTAATGCAGTGCATGAATTCAGTGCAAAAATAAGCACTTTGCCAATTCTTAGTGAGACCCCTTCTAGTCGTTTGTTTGGGAGTAGAGCAAACTAATTACCATTTCAAGATGCATATCATTTTTAATTCCTTAGACCCAGGGTCTCTAGCCTTGGCAACTTTAACATTTGTGAACTTCAACTCCCACAATTTCTCAGCCAGTACCCTGGTTTAGTTTATTATAGCTTCTTGCAAGAAAAAACTGGATGGAAGGAAAAATATACCTTACTAGGGATACATGTTTTTCTTCCTCTCCTCACCTTCTGAGAGAGTAAAGTTGTCTGTTTGCTTGTTGTGACCCTTTTCCCAAAACATCAGATTGGTTTATCTCCCTTGTGTCTTGTCTTGATGTGAAGAGGTAAGAACAACAGAAGTGACAGTTCTGCCCTGGCAAAGCAATATGTGTTAGGGAAAGCTTTTTTCTGAGTAATGAAGTCTCCTACACAGGGTGGGTTGTGGAGAATGGCTCATAAGCAAAATTTTAACCAAGGTTTAAACACGGACTTTATCCCTCTTTTTTTAAACGTGAAATAATGGGCTATAACAGTGCTGAAAGGACTTAACATTTGGCATATATCTGTATCAGAGGTTCTCAAGCATTTCAGTCTCAGTATCCTTTTGCATTCTTAATTGAGGGCCCCACAGAGCTTTGGTTTATGTGGGTTGTATCTATCAATATTTACTGTATTAGAAATAAAAACAAAGATTTTAAAATACTTCTCTCCATAGATCTCAGGGGGCCCCAGACCACACTTTGAGAATCACTGTCTGTTTCATTCCTTAACTCCTGGGGCAGATTGACTGCAGGCTAAACATTAATTAAATTTGTCATGACAACTGCAGTTGTGTTAATATCTCCTATATATATGCCCAAACAGTTGTAAAGTATTCTCCAAAGCCTTCCTCTCTCACTTCAACATCCTACGCAGCAGTTATCATAAAGTGCAAATTTAATTTAAAATGTGATTACTTCTGGGTGTTACATTTCCAAGGAGACAGAAAAATAACTTTTTATGTAGGATTGTGTAGGATTGTGTAGGATTGTGATACCAGCACAGGCATATGCAGTGTTTTGTAATGATATCAAGTTATATTTTAATTTCAAATTCTTTAAATTTTAAAATTTAAATTGACCAAAATATGTGGAATGCGTAGGTATCTGCAGAATGTGGTCAAAAAAGTAAGACGGCAAACATACGATACTGTCAAATTTTTTGCCTGTTTTTATGTGCATTGCAACATAAACCCAGTGGAGTTTAATTGCATCATCATTATTGCCATTTTAACTTTTTTTTAATCATACTTTGCAGATACCTATGGAAGGAATATAAGAAAGAAATTTCATCTTCCTACTTCAAAATATTCAGTATTCAGTAATAAAATAATATAGTTCATAACTGAATTGGTAATGCTAAATGATAGCAGAAGTATATACTGGTACTATATTTTGAAACCAATTTTTAAAAATCCATCTATGCCTATATACAGCTCAATAAAAAGTAGCTCTACTTCCGAAGAATAATAGAAATATGTAGGAAGCATCATGTACGCATATTTGGAAACTTGTTATCTACAGCAGAGTAGCTACATAGTGTATTGTTTAAGGTCTGACCCTCAGATTTTATCTTTATTTAAGCATGCAAGGCAGCTGGATCACCTATAACTAGTCATTCCCTCTCAGCCCTAATCATTCTTTTTTCTTTTTCTTTTAATATGCTATTTATTACAGTTACTGTAAAAGCCTAGTCATTCCCTCTTAACCCTAATCACTCAAACAAGGCTCCACAGCAAACCCTGTTTGAAAAAGACAATACACCCTGGTCCCTGCCCCCTTATGTCACATCAAGTATTGATAAGCTTTGCTGTAGTTACTAAGTGAATTCAGGGGGCGAATCAAACAGATCCTGCAACCGAACAGAACAAATATTAGGAGCAATGGCATTTTGTTACTTACAGTAAATAGTCTCTGTATGAATGTGTTGTTAAATATAGACAACCTAGAATAGAGTTCTTGGACAGGTAGTGGATGTATTAGGTTAAATGGAAATTAACTATGGTGTAATTGGGGATAATTTAATAGTGCTTTTCTTAGTACAATCCAATAGAATTGTATACAAAATAATGTGGGAGGAGGGGAAATCCAGGTACGTCTTGTATCCGTGGGCCAGGCATGCCCTGGGGTGACTTGCATGGATGAAAATCTGTATCTGAGTTACTATTGATTAAGAGTCTTGAGCCCAATGTAGGACAAATTATTTGTTGCTATTATAAACAATTGAGAAGGAAAGAAGCTTTTGGCAAACTATTGTCAACATCCAGAACTAATCTGCATATTCCTGAATATATTATTATTTTTATTATTATTATTATTATTATTAGACTTTTATGCTGCCCTTCTCCCCAGGGACTTAGGGTGGCTTACAATTGGAGGAAACATAAAAATATAACATAAATAAAAAATAACACAACATAAGCAATAAAAATTTGGTATTCTAAAAACAGTTTAAGGTCAGTCATAGCCCGCTTGGTGAAACAACCACGTCTTCAGGTCACGGAAGGAGCGAAGGTCAGGGGCCATCCAAAGCTCAGTGGGCAACCCATTCCACAGGGTTGGTGCTCCCACAGAGAAGGCTTTCCCCCTGGGGGCCACCAGTCAGCATTGTCTGGCTGATGGCACCCTGAGGAGGCCAACCCTATGGGGACGCACCGGGCGCTGGGAG
>JANHFM010004018.1:461740-474985 GCA_032468115.1 Grayia smithii
CCTCCAGGAACTGTGGGAGCTGTTGGGCCACCACGGACTCTACAACCTTCGCAATAAAGTGAAGGTTGGAGACTGGCTGGAAGTTGTTAAGTGAGTCTGGATCCAGAGCCGGCTTCTTGTTTGTATAGGGTTTCATTTTATCATGACTGCATATTGTATGCTTGGACCTTTTTATTGGATCCTTGAAATATATTTGCAATTTAAGTCCTATAATTTCCACCAAATGTCATGCTCTCTAGAAATTATGGGAGTTAATGTCCGGCACATTTGGTGATTATAAAGCTGAGAAAGGCTGTGTAAGAGACTTTTGTTACATAAGCTTCTGTTACCAACTTCAGAATTGGGGGGGCAGCTCCTCAGAAGTCCTTATTTGAAAGATAGTGTGTGTGGCTAAATCTGAAAATAGGTTTTATAGTTTTGAAGTAATCCTGAAAAAGCCTAGTCATGCTGCATGTTTTCTTAAATATGTACTTGTGTCCAAAGCTTTTCTGCAGTTGGAGAAAAAGGACCAACAAGAACTGGCATTGAATCAGTCTTCTCTAGGATCAAGGAAAAACTATTCATTCACAAATGACGAAGTACGACAAATTGATCGGGAAAACCAAAGGCTCTTAAAAGAATTGACAAAGCATTCTGCAAAACCCAGAAACAAAAGTGCCTCCATGAAGAAACCTTCAGGCTCAGCACCTAAAATGTACCACAGTGCCATCAACAGGCAGAAGGAACAGCAGAGGATCGACAGAGAGAATCTGGTTAGTTGAAGTTCTGGATTTAACAATATTCATTAAAAACTAAGCTTCTTCAATTTAGTATGTTAGGCAAATCTGTCCACGGTTTGAGGTTCATGATCAGTGGTGAGTTGCTCCAGGTTCTGTCCCGATTCTTTAGAACCAGTAATAAAATTGGCGGGAGGCTGTGCCCACCTGCCAGAACGTCATAACTGACACTCGCTGCAAACTGGTTGTAAAGGTAAGTAGAACCCACCCCTGCTCATGATGGATGAGCACCTAACAAATTGTATTGCATTGTATAAACCATGGGCTTGCAAACTATGATTTAACACATTATGTAGACCACATTATTTGTTTTGTCCTCTGAGAAGTGGGTGTAATCTTATTAAATCGCAAAGCTCTCCTGTAATTCAATTGTACTAGCAGCGGAAGAAAATCCATCAGCTGAATGCTCCCATTTATAAGTGCTTGCTCTGGGTAGGAGAGATAACAATCCATTATCTGCAAGTATCCAAATATGAATAAAAATATATGGAGGCACTAGAAATACCACTGCCATAATGAACTTCAGGATTGCTAGAGATGCTACCCAAACATGAAGATGTCTGCTTATTAGAACAATAAGATTTCCAATGGTTCCTCAACTGATGGTCCTTGGCTGTAGGTTTGTCATATACAACTATTTTGTTTCACTTTTTATTTAAAGTTAATACAATTGACAGAAAAATTCTTTTAACCTATTGTTTCCTATTCAGTTTCGTGCCTGGTACAATGCAGTTCATTTATCTGCACTTTCTTCTTTCCACTCAATTGTATCCAAATCTTGGAGGCTGCCTAGACAAGTCCCTACAGTTTCCTTGGGAAAGCTTTTCAAAAGTGGTTTGCCATTGTCTCTTTTGTAGGACTGAGAGAACGTTATTAGCTCAAGGTCATTCAGTTGGCTTTGTTGCTAAGGTGGGACTAGAACTCAGCAGTCTCCTGGTTTCTAGCCAGATGCCTTAGCCACTACACTAGCCTGGCTCTCATTACCTGCACTAATTTCATTTAAATTTAAGCAAGTTTAACTCTGTGCTGGTTTATGGAGCGTAGCTTCAACCCAGTTTTCTCCCTCTTTCCATTTCTCTATAGTATAAAGAATAAATGTTTGAGCTTCATTGGAATAGTATTTGCATATCTTTGAATTATGCAGAAAAGTTGTTGAAATATCTTGCTATGCATTGTGTGTGTGTGTGTATCTTTGTGTGTGTGTGTGAAACTAAAATGACATTCTTTTCACAATTGAGCATCTACCTTAGATACAAGTAAAATCAACCAGAAAGGAATTTATTGATCTCAATAACAAGCAGGAAAAAACTGATTGATGTAGTTAGTAGCAAAGGAACATATTAAGTCCTTCTATCATTTTATTTTAGCCATTGATCAGCAAACACATTTGTCAGTAGCACACAACTTAATATCCCACAACTTAAAATAAAGTAGAAATAATTGAAAAAATTGCCAATGGTCAATTTCAATTTCTGTAGTTGTTTATTCCACTACCACTGAATCGGTGTAGTAACCATAGCAACTGATCTTGAGGTAAATGAAAACTCATCTTCTGTATAATAGTTCTTTACCTAGAACCACTCAAATGTTAATGATGTAGTTTTGCATGAAGAAAAAGATTTATTGGATCTGTAATGTAACATAGAGAAGAGTGGGAAATGAATTTATCCAGATGAAATTGGCCTTCTTTTGATCCTGACTTTTGATACTGTATTCTGTTTCTAAAATACTCAGAATTTTAGGCTGCAGTCAAAGGCACAACATTTAGTCCCTTTTTAATATTCTAAAAATGCATGAATACATGCACATACTCATAGAGAACATCCCAAGAAACCTCTCAAATGGCTTTTTTCTGCACATTTTCTATTTTTCACTCTTTTGAAATGGAATAATTATAGTACATGTTAATAGTCTGCATTTTGGATTCCTGAGAGTGGTTGGATGACTTGGTTTAAACAATCAAATTCTGGCATAATAACCTAGGATATGCACAAGATTCCTGCTCCATAGACATCAATTTTTCTGTTTCCATTCTTTTTAAATCACAAAATGGAGTACCAGAACATAGAAAAAGAAGTATTGTAAACAACTTTATTCCAAATAATAATGCAAACTAGTTGTCTGAAACTAGCATAGAATGTAAGAGCTTTATAAAGTAAAATTCACAACCCCTTAGAACATGGGTCTCCAAACTTGGCAACTTTAAGACTTGTGGACTTCAATTCACAAAGTTCCTCAGGGCTGAGGAACTCTGTGAGCTGAAGTCCACAAGTCTTAAAGTTGCCAAGTTTGGAGACCCCTGCCTTAGAACATAGGGTTTTTCTGCTGCTGTGCTAAGACATCAGATGACTACGAGATCAAGTGGACCATCTCATCTGTGATTTCCTATGGAAATTTATCTCCAGTGAGACTTGTTTGGCCTCACTCACACTGTCATATTCAGTGTAATGAAATAGTTGGACTACTAGGTATAAAAAGCTCTAGTCCCAGGCCATTGTGGCCTCTCTTTATAGTTTTGCCTTTTATATAAATGTTTATGCAAATAATGAGCAAAGGCAAAGCTACCAATTGACCATGTTCTCTTGTGCCCTGTTCTGTTTCTCCATTCTCATATGGACAGAGTGCTTCCTAACAGCTTTTTCAAGTTAGTGTACTCCAGTTATGTTGAACAACAGTATTATAATTCTAGTAAGAAAGTAAAGGAATTGCAATCCAAGACATCAGAGTTTGTGGAGGGCTGGTTTTGATTATGAGATTCTGGTACCCCAGGTCATAATGTATTAAGGTATGTGTCTGTTATTAAAGGCTTTTTTGAAAAGACTTGAAGCAGTGAAACCAACAACTGGCATGAAGCGCTCAGAACAGCTCACTGACTACCAGCGGCAGATGGGCTACTTTCGCACTGCTGGAACTCCAAGGCGAGGAAAGTCTGCCTTGAATCATCAAAGTCCATCTAGTAAGTCATTCCAGAATCTTCATCTGCTAATTTCAGTTTGATTGAGGTGTGGGGAAAATAAACCTCACTGGCCTTTATTTCTACTGTATAAGTAATGAAATCAAATCTGGTCATCTGCTATGCCTTAATTTCTATTCACTATGGAAGGAAATTACATTTATCTGCTTTTATTCTTTTTCTAATATTTATAGGTTAAATTTACATGTTTACTGAGGTCATTTTTTTAATCAGCACAAATAAAATAACATGTTACCCTAAGGATTGAATCTAAAAATTGTATGGTACAAAAAGTACTTGCCCAAAGTGAGTTGTTCCAACATCTTGCCAAGCCCTCTATACTAGAGATCTCCAACCTTGGCAACTTTAAGACTTGTGGTCTTCAACTTGCAGGATTTGTCTTAAAGTCTTAAGAGTTGCCCCCAAAGTTGCCCCTGCTCTATACTACATGGATGGTGATTTCCTGAGCCCAAAATAAGTGAGTGACTATACCTCCAATAGCAGCAGTAACACCGAACAAGATTACCTTTTTCATAAGCAGCATTCCACCTGCTGGTGTTCAAATCCAGAGAGTATTTCTGATCTTATACTACTATGTGGTTTAATGTTTATACTGTTTACTTAAATTGCTTAAGTTTATATTGTTTACTTAAAACTCCATATTATCTCTTTTGTGTACAATTTTGACAGGAGGTACATCCCGAACTTCCAGTCATAGTACATCCAGTACTATAAATCGAAGGAGTGAAAAACCAGTTTTTGATAAATGGTGCACTGCAGCAGTTGAACCCCAGTAACATTCATGGCGCCTGGTTATAAATAATTTGCACTTTGCTATCAGATTTCTAAACTGATGGTTTGGGGATTACTGTAATTCTGTGCAGGACTGTTGTAATATTGAATAATTAAAGGATACTGGAAAGTAGTATTAACTATAAATGGATATAATCTTGATTCTTTTTTTCATCTTTCTAATATGTGTTGGACAGTATCTTTATAGTCAGTATTTCTTAAAACAATACTTGTATTAAAAAGTGGCAATATTGCAAACCTTATTTTCTCAAAGTCAATGAAATTGAGGTTTGAAAAGTAGGGATAGGGTAGACCAGAAATAAAAATTTGTTTGTTTTTAATCTTAAATTTTGAATTTCTTACCATGCAATTTAATGTAACTTTGTATTGGAAACTTTTAATTTCATAATTTACAAGATCTAATAAAAATATTAGACAAAGAGAACGTATAACGTATAATTCGGCCTTAGTGCTGTCAGTTACAACATGGAAAACAAACCATCTTTTTAGATCAGTTCTCCAATTCTAGAAATATGGATTTTATATAAGAGTTGACATCTAAATAAATGTAAAAAGTATTGTCTATTATCTAAAACGCTAAAGATCTTGTACTGTTATAAGTTGACAATTTTGGTCTGTGATATATTTGCACAATTATATTTATTAAATTATTCTCTAAAATGTTGTTTCTTGAAGTAAAAATGAACAGAAATCTTGTGGGTGCTCTTCTTAAATCTTGGCACTTTGGAATCTTTCCATAAGCATATTTTTCTTTGTCAAAAACTACAAAGTGTGATTAGTTATGAAGGTATGAAAATTGTACATCTGTCCTTTAAAAATTAAGTAAAATATTTAATTGAATTACTTCAGTGTGCTGTTCTTTTCTGTAATTTGAGTCAAATATTGTGAATAGGTTTTAAAAATCACAATCTTCTTTTAATTGTATTTGTAATAGCTGTCTGCTCCAGAATATTATTTGGATTCCCCATCACTCATTGATTTAAGAAATAATTTGTAGTTAATTTCCTGTTTGAATTCCATCTGTATTTATCTTAATATTTCTAGGTTGTAAAAAGTTCTAGTATATCTCAATTATCTGTCCATAATTATTTGTACAATATAACAGTAAACTTATGTTTGTATATAAATTACATACATGAACAAAACATTTGCATTTTAATGAATATAAGAGTTACATGAAAGGACACCAAGATACTGCAATCGCAATTAAATGCAAGTATTGAAATAGTACAAAAGCAAAACTATGGAGTTACGCCTGATTTTCTTTATACTGTAAATAGGAACAATACCCAGAATCCATTCATTGCCCACAGTATGCTTGTTATTTCAGTATCTTTCCTAATGATTTCAAATGCCATTTCTGCACACTGGGGTGATTTTTTTTTTCAAAAGTTGTTGTGGTATTTGCACCCATAATTAAAGTAGAGTTCATTTTAGGATTTTATCTGTAGTACCAGTTTTATATTTTAAGTACTTATGGAAAAACAACCTCTTCAGAACATAAGGAATTTATATCTAGTAAATATTCTAGTCATCAGAAGATATCAGAAAATGGATGTAATACATTTTATGTGCTCACACGTGTTTTATCAGTGAACTACTCAGTAATGCAAAGGTACAAAACTCCAGAACTATATACAGCTTTTAAAAGATTTTAGATGGGACTGAATTACTTCTAAAAATTATCTATTGTAATTTCTGATACGGCATAATAGGAAAGTACTAAATGCATGAACAATTGTTTTGTGTTTTTTAACTTAAAAATGTAATCAGATTTAACATCTATGCAGCTCCCAACTGTGAAGGATACTGCAAAACTCAATGTAAACAAAAGACATTTCTAGAGGAAGATAAAAGTTTTCAAATATATTAATTAGGAGATTAATACTTTTTTTGCATATTGATATTATCAGTTCTCTCACACACACTCACTGTCATGAAATCTATTCCTAGAATACCTCCAATTATGACTCAAAAAATGATATCTATATTTCAAGAAACTCATTATAGTCATAGTCCATAAGGTTGAAGATGACTGTGATAGAGGGGAGCAAGAAATATCAGAAAATAAACTTGTACCTTTAGACCTGTAAGATTTTGTTAACCTAACCTTAACAATAAAGTGGAGTTCACTCAGGTAGTCATGTTTTGTATCTGGTTTACCTGGCTGGGCTGCCAGGTCCAAGGCCAGAAATGACACAGTGAAGTCCAATCGGGTTCAATCCTTTATTTACTTACACCTAATGGACAGAATCTTTCCAAACTCAAGCTATCACCTTCTAACCTATTAGATACATCCTGAGAGATTCTAGATGTGGCTATCCTAAACCTCTTCCCCTCCCTCCCAATCCAGCTCAGGATTGCTCAATCTCTTAATCCGGACCTTTCTGGGAAAGCTTTGCATTGCCAAAACACTCCCCCACTGCTTCTCTAGATGCACATTCCATCACAAAGGCTGTATTACTGTTACTATTACTATTATTATTACATCTATTATTGTGATGTATCTATTACATCACAGTAATAGACAACCATGAGTCATTGGGTCATCCTTTTCACATATAATATAGGCTGTGGCATTACCTCTGCCCTCATGACTCAGCAGACTCCTCCTCTTCCTCAGGTCAGCTGCAGAATTGCCTGCTACTTTGCTAAGGGGAACAAAGGGAACCACAGAATGCAAGGAAAACTACCCTCACTCCCCAACCCCGGATGTCCCCAAGGCACCTTCAGGAAGGAAAAGGGTTCATCCATTGATCACTGACCTTCCTTAGCCAGCTCTATCTTGTCAGCAGGCATCTAAGTCGCCCCCTTAAATCTTTCCCTCACCACTCACTGCCATTTAAAAATTTCAAATTTTGGCCTGTTTCAAAGCAGCCAATCACTGGTCACCTGCCAGGTCTTGTTGCCAGCTGATTGGATGAAGGGAGAGAGTGAGGATACATTCCTCCCATATTATCTTGTGCCATGCAACCTCTGGGTTTCTGGAAACTGTAGGGCAGCACTGAAGTGGTGACTACTTTGCCAAATTTCAATCCCACGGGAACAATTCATCCTCTGTTGAATGAATGCTGTATGTTACTCTGAGGCAAAATCTGTCAAGGCGTACATTTCAAAGTACTGTCACTGAATGTTCTAGCAGCTCAAGCTGCTTTAGCTTTTTCCAACAATTATAAACAAAATAAAATGGATGCTGTTACCATACGTCAAAGATCATACAATACTAAACCGAGTAAGAAAACTGCAGGTGAGCTGTATCTGACTATACAATAGTCTTCAACTTACAAACACAATTGAGCCCAACATTTCTGACAGTAGTTAAGTGAATTTTACTTCATTTTATGACCTTTCTTGCTACCGTTAAGTGAATCACTGCAGTTGCTAAGGTAGTAACACGATTGTTAAATGAATCTGGCTTCCCCATTGACTTTGCTTGTCAGGGCTGCAAAAGGTGATCACATGACCTTGGGACACTCCAACCATAATAAATGAGTCACTTGCCAAGCATTTGAATTTTGATCACATGGCCATGGAGATACAATGCTTGTAAGTGTGAAAAATGGTCGTACGTCACCTTTTTAAGTGCCATTGTAACTTCAAATGGCCACTAAATAAACTGCTGTAAATTGAGAACTTCCTGTACAGCAGGGGTCTTCAAACTTGGCAGTTTTAAGACTTGTGGACTTCAGCTCCCAGAATTCTCCAGCTAGCTAGGCCAGGGGTCAGCAAAGTGCGGCTCTAGAGCTGCATGCGGCTCTTTGGGTCCTCCTGCAGCTCACTGTCGGATGATCCCACCACTGGGTGGCTCCGCCCCTCCCCCTCACTCGCACACACACACACACGAGAGGTAGAGAGAGAGGGGTAGAGAGATGAGAAACAGATGAGAAATGGGAAAAAGAAAAAGATGAGGGAAGGAGGGAGGGAGATGAGAAAGGGAGAGGGGGACAGATGAGAGAAAGAGGGAAAGGGAGAAATGGAGGGAGAAAGATGAGAGAGATGTAGAAAGATGAGGGAGGAAGAGAGAGGGAGAAAGAAGAAGAAAGAAAGAGAGAGGGAGGAAGTTGAGAGGGAGGAAGAAAGAGGGAGGGGAAGAGAGGGAGAAAGAGACCTGTTTAAAAGAAAATACATGGAGCCACAAAACCTGGGTAGGTATGGCTGTGGGGGTGTCATGTGACTGGGTGGCAGTGAGTGATGTCAAGTTGGCCACGCTCACCCAGGTTTTGTGGCTCCCAGTGTTTTGTTTTCTGTGGGAAATGGGCCCAAATGGCTCTTTGAGTGTTTAAGATTGCAGACCCCTGAGCTAGGCTATGCCAGCTATGCTGGCAGGAGAATTCTGAGAGTTGAAGTCCACAAGTCGTAAAGTTGCCAAGTTTGAAGACCTCTGCTATACACATTCAATAGCAGTCTTTGTTTTAGCACCCACCCACAAGCCAGAGAGGATATGATCCCAAAGTTTAAAAGTATGGTCGTTATTGTAATCACTACTGAATATTTAGATATATTAAGGCCTGGAACAAAAACAAAATGTGATTTTCTTATCCAGGCTATCGCATCTCTGGGAATGTGCATGAGCATTGCAATCGTAACAAGACAAAAAGGAGATAAGTTTGAGACAAGTATTTTTTCCAATATGTTAACAAAGTGATTAAAGATAAAATTAGGAAAAATGAAGAACAGCATTTCCTGTGAAGTGATTTGCTATTATTTGCTGCAGACATTATAGCTGTTTTGTGTTATGAGAGTCAGAATCACCCTTGTAGTTGAACATTTTCTTGCTAGCTTAGAGTGAGAAAAAGAATCCTGTTCTCTACCCCCTCTCTTGTACCATAACATCACACATGTGCACACACACACATCTCTGCACACACTCTTCACTATCTGGAAGCTACATTCCTTGAAAGAACTTTTGCAGTGGATTTATCACACAGAAAAAAGGTTTAATTTCTACTATTTATTAGGCTCACTTTTCTAGTTGTTTAAATACTTTATCAACACACCTCCTCAGGAATATTTTTATTCATAGGAATATATTATCGATATTTGTCAAATAAATGTATATATACAAAGACCTCTTCAACTTTCCATACAAAAAAGTTTGACATGTCATAAACCATCACATAACAATCTTATAGTTCCCCAATTTGACCTCTCAACTGGATTTGACCCACAGTAACCACCTCTGTTTCCGTAGGAAATATTTAGTTGCCATTAACTTATGTGTAAATATGTAACTAAACAGAACATAAGAGTCAAGTAGTTTGACTTGCTTAGACATATTTCTTGATCTCATCATACAAGACTAATACAAAAGCACCTCCCATGCCTCTTAGCACATTGGACCAGGCACCTTTGAAGAAAGCCTTGCCTCCTTCATCTTTAGCAATCTTCTTCCAGCAGTCGATTGTGCCCTTGTACATGATGTCAGCTGTGGAAGTAAACATATTTAGGTAAATCACTGGAAAGAGAGAAATAGATCTGTATAACACAATCATTTCTCTAACTTCCAACAAATAAAACATAATTGGAAAGTTGCTGTCTAGTTCTTACTTCAAAGTAAGAACTTCAAAACCTTACTTCAAAGATTTGTAAAATAAAATTGCATTTTTTTCCTCTTAACCTTGAAACTCAAGAGATAATTTCACCTCTCTGTGTTTAAGAACTGCACTGATCTGAAGGCAATAGTGTAACAGAACAAATGCAAATAAATATAACTTTTTTTCGAAATTGCGCAAATTGAATTTCTGCAATAAGGTTTGTGTTCATTCTTAAATATGTTCCAAATAAAAAAGCAGACATTAAACGGAAGCTTTCTTAGCATTAAATAATTATATGCTGAAGATGGTGAACTAGAGGTAGTTGGGAAGCTAAATCAAGTCCCAGCAGTCCTGTTGGAGTGGTTGACACTGGAGATGGGGCTCTTATACATGGAAGCCTTGCTGCCATCTCATCCTGTTTGCAGCAGTTCCTAGCAAGCCACCATTCTCCATGTAATGAAAGTGGTTTATTTAACATATCCCTAACATATCCCTACACCAGGGATGTCAAACTCACATTGTCACAGAGGTGTCACGCGACATATCGGGACTTTTTCCCCTTCACTAAACCGGGCATGGGTGTGGCTAGCACATGATGTATCCGGCCTCTGGGCCGGGAGTTTGACAGCCCTGCCCTACACTGAGACAGATGCTACCTGAGTAAGCTAACAGGAATAGCCTTGCCTTTTGCACAAACCAGTTGTTTTCTGCCCTTCCTTTTCTTCTCAAAAGGGAAGAGTAAAATAGGAGAAATAGACCTGATTTGAGCATGGCTCCTACAAGAACTCAGGCAGAGCTTGTCTCTGTTGCCTTTACTTTTAACCCAGCTGTCTTTCTGAAAATGAAAATGTACAGCATAGCTGGTTGGAAAGAGTAATCAGTGCATTAGAACTTATTCCCATTACAGGTAGTCCTCAACATACAATCATAAGAGACACTGTCACACGTCATAGTGGTCACAAAGTGGATCATAGTGCAACCAATCTGATTTTGCAACCTTTTTGTGGTGGTCTTTAAGTGAACCTATTGTTCACTATGGGGCATTTTTTCCAAAAAACAGAAGTAAATGCTGATTGTCAACAAAAATATCATAGATCATGCCATCATGTCATCATGGGACCCTGTAAATGGCTATAAATGTGGGCCAGGTGCTGAACACGCAAAATGTGGCCACATAACTATGGGTGGGTGGGGAGCAGCCATCAAAACTAGTCATATGTACATTTGGGGCAGGCCATCAGAACAGTCACTAAGTCATGATTGTAGCTGAGGTCAGTGAGCAAAACCCACTAGCCTGTAGGAACAGATTCTTTCTGATTAGATAAAGGAATAATTGTGCTTCGTGCCAAATGATATCAAGTCGTTCTACTGTCTGAAAAGTGAAAGTGCTGAGAGGTAAGGAAATTTTCTTACCTCCTTTTCTGCCAGACTGCATCATCATTCTACGTCGGACAGTGTCAAAAGGGTAAGATACCAGACCTGCTACTGCAGTTACACTCTGGGCTATCATCCAGCTGACTATGATGTGCACATTCTTCGGATCAGGCAGCATGCCTATTATCATGAGAAGATCGCCCAAAGATGAAAACCAGAAGAAAAAGAGAAAAATTATCAGTACCGCTTATAATTGCTGTTCCATGCACCAGCAGATGTATGATACTCTGTCTACACGCTATCTCTACCATGATGCCAGAGCAAAATTGCAGAGCTGTTTGGTAGAAAAAAGATGTCTACATATTAGATATTACTGATACAGGGAGCCCTCAACTTACAACCACAATTGAGCCCAAAAGTTCAGTTGTTAAGTGAGTTTGCCCCATTTTATGACCTTTCTTGCAACCGTTGTTAAGTGAATCACTATTGTTAAGTTAGTAAATGAATCTGGCTTCCCCATTGATTTTGCTTGTCAGAAGTTTGCAAAACGTGAACCCTTTACCCTGGGACATTGTAACTGTCATAAATACATGCCAATTGCCAAACGTCAGCAATAAGTTTAAAAATACAATTCGTTTTTTTAATTTGTTTTTTTTTACTTTTATTTTTTAAATTAAAAAAAGCCTTGATAAACTCTATGGTATGTTTTGAGAGTTATAGTTACTGTAGCATTGTGCCCTCAGTGAGTTTCATGACTAAGCAGGAATTCAAATCTAGTCTTCCACTATTCAAATGCAACATTCCAGCCATTACATTGTAATCATTATCTTGAAAAACTGTAGTATACTGCCAGATCTTTATACTTTTTGAGTAGTGTCTGAAGAAATGTCCTAGATCTAAAGAATTATTAGTTTCTTAACTGCTTTGCTTTTTTGTTCCTGCAGATGGCAGCATTGTGCTAACCTTGCTGAAACTGAGAACCTACGGTAGAGTCAAGTCTGGTTAATACTTGGTAATACCCACATCAGAGTAGAAGACTAGAATGCAAGTCAAAAATACAATCCTGTAGATGGCAAGAGAAAACCACCTCTGTTGTGCTGTCAAAAGTATCTCATAACAAATCAACTTCAGTCCAAGGAGATTTTTATCATATTGCCATTCTAAAACATCTCTTAAACTTGAAAACAAATGGCCTTTTTACACATATTGCTAAGCTACATAGTAGTTTCTTCATAATTTAGTAAAATGTGTGAATTTGCATGTTATTAGCCAAAACCATCATGGCTTGTTTCATAAATCCTAGGTAAAACCTTGCCTTACATTCTGTACAAATGCAGTTAGGATTAAGATGCAGCTCATTGAAAGCTAGGAAAACTGTATCAAGGTAGGCTGGAGTATTTGACATCAAGTCATTGTTGATTTTAGCAACCACATAGTTATTCTCCAGGATATTTGGCACATTAGGGAACAAGAAAATATGAAACACCAAATTGTCTAACTTTGAGAGATTATTACTGTGTTATTATTATTTTTTTAAAAGACTGTTACTTAAATATAAGTTGATTAACCATAGAAAATCAACTTATTACTTCATGCAGAACAAATCATACTGATTATAAATCATTGAAAATTACAGATCAAAAGAAAAATTGTGTTTAAAATACTTTTTTCTTAGTAGAAAAAAAGAACTCTATATCCTTCTCAATTATCAGCTAATTTACCCAAGTGATCCATTTTTAGGCAGCATTTACAAATCCCATCAATTGAAATGCAATTTGTCAAGCAAAGAGATCGG
>JANHFM010004019.1:37401-57672 GCA_032468115.1 Grayia smithii
TTGAACTTGTCTAAAATGGATAGGTGTTCTCTTACGATTTTCTCACCTAATTTTGACTTGCATTCTGATTCTGTCTCCTAGGGTGCTGCTTTTGATAGGTTGGACAATTGTTTTTCTTTTTGTGTGAAAACAGATGCAAATAATTCATTTGTTTAATTCCAGAATTAGGAGAAAAAATAGAATAAAATTATTCAATTCGTAATTTACTTTTCCTGACTGGCTGTAATACATTTTAGATAGAAATGATGCTGTGTATTTAACTAATGGTAGAAAAATCCAGAAATGTATTAATAAAGCCCTCAGGAAAGACTTCTTATTGAATTAAATAACATGGCTAACAGCACCTGTCTAGGGTTACCGTAGTTTTAAAATGAGCAGAAATAGAGAATATAGGAAACCTATTAGCATAAATATCTACTTTTTAACAACCCTTTTTATCTTCAGCCATCATTAGCTGAATGAACTGCTGACAACATCAAGATAAAGCCTTGGGCTTTAAAGGAAATTGCAATTTCCCATTTTCTGATAGAAAGAAAGAAAAAGAAAGAAAGAAAAACACAGAAAGAAAGAAAGAAAAAAAGAAAGAGAAAAAAAAATCTTATCTTTATTTTAAAGATAAGCGTGTGCATGAAGCGAACCGGTAGTAAAGGTAAGTAGAACCTCTGCTGCTGAGTCAAACACATGCAATAATTGGATAACTAGGCATAGTAGCAGTTCTAGATATTTCTTCATCAAGCACGAAAGGTAAGTACCGTTTTAAAACTTACTGTGCTGGCAGTGTATTCCATTAAATCCAGCTGGACATTTGCAGATGTAGCCTATGAACGTGTCTCCTCTGTAGGCTTCACTGATTTCACATGTTCCACCATTATGGCAGGGATTAGGGAGGCATGGCCCTGAAAGAATGTTTTAAAAACACAAATGAATACTGAAAAACCCAACCCTCTTGTAAATCTAATTCACTCATACACTAATAAGCTTTTAAAGATAAATTGAACAATGTTCTGTTCCACATTTTTGTTGATACATTTTTCAACTATCCCAGTATATTTGATTATTTTTTTTAACCAAAGAAGAACATTTTCATAGATAGAAACCAGGCCTCTGGCACTTACTTTATCTGAAAGGCATTTGAGAAATTCCACTTTTTTTAGATCAGGAAGTGGGAGTGGCCACATTCAAGGCTGGGAAATTCCCCAATGCCCTGGATGAAATTCATAGAAACCTTCTATTTTATCAAAATGTAATTTGTATATATAACATTGCTACTGCTGAAAGATTCACCCCATAATATATCATCCCCGAAGGCCTGTTTGAAACAGCCAGTTTTTGATGGCTTTTCTTAATCTTGCAGTTAGATAAAGCCAAAATTCTGGCTATAACCCCAAGGATATAGTATAAACATACCCAATTGAATTAGATAAAGAACAGAATAGGAAATCCATGGGCTTTAGGCTAAGTATGCTTCTGTTGTAGGTTTACATTAAGCATTGTTTACTAAAACAAATTATTCTACCTGTGGCATAACTGTAGGTTAAAGACATCCATTCTACTGTGAGAAGTAAAAAAAAAAACTAATGAAAATTTTGGAATGTCTGATGAAGGTTGGGAACAGTTGATGAAGGATCTGTATTAACATATGTTAACATAATATAATTAAAGTAATTAATGGATAGGTAAGCTATCTCTCTTTAGATGTTGCCTAATAATACACAGCATGCATTGGAGTATCATCAATGGTAGGAAATGCTGGGAGATTTAATTTGAAAAATCTGGAATACTACAATATACATATCTTGGTAATCAACAGAATGCCAAGGCAGGGAAGAGATACTGATCTAGAATTTTAGAATACAATTAAATAAATATGTTCCAAACTTGGCAACTTTAAGATATGGTCCATATCTTAAAGATCTTAAATCTTCCAGGAATTCTTTGAGCTAAATTCAACACATATTAATGTTGTTTAGTTTGAAAAACATTGAATTAAATTGATCTTAGCCCTATTCAAGAATTATTTGAAGGAAAGCTAAACAGCACCTTCCCTTTTCAAGTAAGTAAAGAATGTAAGGGAAGGGATTGCTATATTGCAAGCATAATTGTCCACATTGATGAATTTATCTCTAGGCAGAAAAATTTGTTTCCTCTTGAATTAAAAAAAAAAAAGAAAAGAAAAGAATGACCTCTTCCAAGGCTAAAGTTTTGAAACAAAGAATTGGGAAAATTCACACTGAAGGGATTGATAAACAGAGGAAGGACATTAAAAAAATATAGACGTGTCTTCTGTATCATATTATCTAATTTGTGTGATTTTACATGGGCAAAACACAGCAATAATGTATTAATCTAATTCTCCATATTCTTCAAAGTTCAAAGCCAATGCGTAATTAAATTTCCTTTTGTTTTAAAAGAAAATGAGGTTTAAAACAAAGTTATGATCAGTATAAATTTCAAAGGGGTGAATACTGAAAAATTGCACTATATTTTTTTTTAATAACTGGCGCATAATCCAGTGTGGAATTAGTAAGTAATTGATGCAGCAGTACCACCTGGCAATTTTGTAGCTAAGCATATTTCCCACTCTATAACATGAAGTGTAAATCGCTAGAGGCGGCACAGAAATTGACATCTGCGATTTCTTTATTTTCTGAAAAGCATCTACATGCTATTGAGTTAAATTCTAAGGAATTCCCTTTCTTAATGTGCAACCAAATAACCAAGCATTCGTTCCCTGTATAAAGAAAAAAGCTCCAGGAGATTTGGAAACTTTTACTCTGCTAATGAAATCAGGACACCATGGCTGTATAGAAGGATGTCCTATTCTGTTTTATCATCTACAGTAAACTTTCTATAAATATGTTCAAATTCTTCAACATTCTTTATGTCTGCCTGCCTGCCTATATCTATCTATCTATCTATCTATCTATCTATCTATCTATCTATCTATCTATCTATCTATCTATCTATCTATCTATCTGTAATATCTCTTATTTTTTCTGCCAAGAACTATTGCCTTCATATTTCATTAATTTTCAGATCTCTATTCCTCTAGCCAGCACTTGCAATAAATTATTCAGATAGTCAGCAAATAAGGCAATGTTTTCTGCATACAAAAGTATATCTTCATTCATATCTCTAACCACATTACTTCTAATGTCACCAGAGCCCTGGATGCATATTTATTTATAAATATATTGAGTAGCCAAAGGAACATTGCATGACTGTCATCCATGCATTTCTTTCATCATCTATTGCTCTTATTATATTCAGTAACTATATTCAGTTACTGTAGTACTATATTCAGAATTGCGCATTTTTCATAATCTAAAATGTTTGCAATTTTCTTTATAAAAAGACTATTGACACTTTAAGTGCATTGATTCAGAATTCAACATTGTTAAAATTCATTGTCATAGAAACATATAAAGTATAGAAATACCATGTTTCCTTATTTTTCAGCCCCAAAATAAGCACCATGTCTCCCATGCCCCAATATCTGCTGCGCTGCTGCCTGAATTTTTCTGTAGCCACTTATGGCTGCTTGCGGCCAGACGCTGTGTGGCTCATCACACCGATGGTGCTGCTCGTAGCCTGATGCTGCAAGGCTCGTCATGCCAGTGCTACCACTCAACAAGCCTTGTGGTGTTCTGTGGTGAGCGGCGGCATCGGTGTGATGTGCCACATGGCATCCAGTTGTGAGCAGCTGAAAGCAGCTGCAGAAGAAGTTGGAAGTGCCATGACAAGTGTCAGGGCATGGGAGGCCTTACTGCAACAGTCCTAAGGTAGGCAGATGCAGGGCACATGGGGAGCTGCCTCTCCACCCCCGCCCTAACTTCATTTTTATGCCTGCATCTCACCCCACTTCCTACAACTAGATGGTGGATGAGGCTTAACTAGGACTTATTTTTGGGGTAGGGCTTATATTAAATGCAGGCCTGAAAATCGGGCTAGGGCTTGTTTTTGGGGTAGGTCGTATTTTCAGGGAAATAAAAATATGGAAAGAAAAATATATAAAAATATATAAAAGTATATAAAAATATGGAAAGAAATCATTTATCTAATCTTGTGTAAAGGTTTGTAAATCTTCTAAACAGGAATAAGTCACATTTAAATATTATTAAAAAGTAAAAATGGCATTGCAGAAACAGGAAAAAGACATAGCATTTGCATTATATCTGCAATTTTTATAGCATTAAGTTAAAATTAAAAGGAACTGCTTCTCCACTGTACACATTGTTAGATAATGCTTGGATATAGATCAATGAATAAAATGAGTTAGAATGGAAAAGACAGGACTATTAGCTTCTGCTACAGATTAATCAAAAGGCTATCTTACCTGTATATTAAATTCCAAATGAACCTCTCTCTCTTTAAATATAAAGCAATATATCTACATTTATACTATAATTGAATATTCATTTTTGGTTTCCCCATGCTAGTTTCCAATATATCAATAGCAATAGCACTTAGATTTACAGTCCTCTCTAAACAGTTTACAGAATCATCAAATTGCTCCCAATGATCTGGGTTCTCATTTTACTAACCTCAGAAAGATGGAAGGCTGAATCAACCTTGAGCCGGTGAGAATGGCAGTCGGCAGAGTTAGCCTGCAATACTGCAGTCTAACCACTGAGCTACTACGGCTCAGGATATAGGATTTACCATAATTTTTCTGAACAATTCCCCCCCTCCCACCATCCTCCTGGGATATAATAGGAATTCTTTAAATTTAAAAACGACATCCATTCTAGGCCCTTTCAGTAGTAGTCCCCATACCTTGAATATATGATCCCTGAAGGTATACTGGGATCGATCCATTCTTGCAATCTGAAAGAGCCTGACAACCATTTTATCCAAATGCTTTCTGGGCTTTTAGTTTGATTGTTGCCCACCAACTGATTGTATTAGTGCTGATTGTATTATTAAGCTACATTTTAATGAATTTGATTAATTATGTTTTTTTTATTTTCATTTTTGCAATAGAACCAGAGTCTATTTTATAAGACAGATAAATCTATAAGACAGATAAATAGAGCTAATAAATAATTGTTTTATTAGCATCATGCTTCTGTAATTCTACCCTTTATGTTTCTATGGATGACATTGCCCAAATATAGTAGATATTTTCCCCTAACTAATACAAAACTTACCATTGTGTGAATGTAAAATTCTGAGAATTTTTGCACGTACTATTTGTCATCAGGATTACACCAATCTATCCATGGATGCTTTGTCAATCTTCCAGATTTTTTTGGGGTGGTGGTGGCGGGGCAAAAGAGTATTTTAAGGGAAATTAGGAATTGTGAAAGACAAATTACTTTAGAAATGTGTATATTATGAAAATTTTGTTGAGGGAGGCAATAAAAGTATGCAAACTGTTTTTAAAACTATGCCTTGCCATGATTAAACCAAATGAAATCAAACTTAATAGGTTTGTTTATTCCTTAGATTTAAGCCTCTTTTTTATTAGAACATTACAAATGATAAATTCCATCAGGAAACTCCTTTTCAGATTTCCTTTTCTGAGGCCCAAGGCTTGCTTGCAAATAAATTAGCATTACCACTAATCTCACCCTATGAGAGACAACTTTTCCTTTTCATTAAATTCTTGTTTTAATAAAATAATCTGGAAATATTTTGTGTTAGGTATTCCTATGCTCTATAGATTCTTACATGCCTAACAGGCTGTTCAGAGCCTGTCAGTCATTCCTTTTATCTTTTAAATCATCTTAATATTGATGTATTTATTCTCACTGTGTTCTTTTGGCATTGCCTACTTTATTGTTTTATTATTTTACTTCGGTTTATAAACATTTTCATTATTTTTCCTTTTGATTAATAAGGAAGATGCAAAGGTGATGCCAAGATGCAAATTAAAAAAAACATAATTAATTAAACTCACTAAAGCTGCCTAGAGTAGCTAGGTGAGATAAGTGGCAAATAAATTTAACAAACAAACAAATATACAAATAAATAAATAAATAAACAAATAAATAAATAAACACCAGGAATGCACAACAATTGTAGGCCTCACTTGGCTTTTAAATCAGGATCACACTTAAAAAGGACAACATGTAAGATTGATAAAAATTAATTATGAGTATTGTTAGGCTAGCACCTTATGTACTGTGTATATTCATCTTCTGTCATATTAAAAATTACAATTTTTGTGGCAACTTTGGGAGACACTGTTGAGAATGCACCCAAGACCTGAGCTGTATATAGATTAGGATTTTTAGGATGAGTACTTTAATATACATCATTGAATTTCTTGTGCTAATATAATAAAAAAAATGTTTATAAGTTATGATTATTTTGATGTATAGTAGCAGCTTTGACCAAGAATCAGTAATTTCTATATGATTATAGAAATGTAACATGTAGAGTTTGACCAGTAGTGAACTTCCATTGTAGGAGACACTATGCATAATTTATTTATTTATTTATTTTATTTATTTATTTTATTCAATTTATATGCCGCCCTTCTCTCGAAGGACTCGGGGAGGCTCACAAAGATTAAAAGACAATAGACAATAGATTTTAAATTAAAATTAAAACAATTTAAAAGTGGAAAAGAATAAAGAAAAGAACCCGATCACATCAGCCAAGCTGTTGAAACAGCCACGTTTTCAGGTCACGGCGGAAGGAGCGGAGATCAGGGGCAGTCCGGAGATTGGTGGGCAACCCATTCTGAAGGGTCGGTGCGCCCACAGAGAACACCCTCGCCCCGGACGCCACCAACCGACATTGTCTGGCTGATGGCACCCTGAGGAGGGCAGCCCTGTGTGAGCGCACAGGGCGGTGGGATGAAGGCAGAAGGTGGTCCTGCAAGTACCCTGGGCCAATGCCATGTAAGGCTTTATAGATTATGAATCAAACCACATATATTTGTATAAGTATATATAAATAAAATTTCCTATTCACTTTTTATAGTGCACTTAGGAGACTCAAGTTGTTTGATCTATAGTCACTGATTATTATTATTATTATTATTATTATTATAGAAAACCTCACATTTTTGAAAAAGAAAAATTCTCTGCACAGTTCTTTTCTAAGTTTGAAAGTATGGAGAAGTATTGGCAAGGTAAACAGATCATGTTGCATGAACCTTCATAGTATATGTCACTTTTAGTACTTTCCTGTTATATCATTTTATGATCTTTTGATTTGCACAAAAATGCCCTTTCTTGTTTTTTCCCCAGTTGTAATTGAAATATTCATATAGTGGCACTTAAATGAAAAGTTTTAATACCAATATAAGAAATGATTGTTTTAATACCAATGTAAGAAATAATTTTAAAAATCATGCCGTCTTTCCTGTAGGTATCATTTTAGTCCCATGCTAATTTGTTTTGCCAAAGTTGTGACATATATTGCATCCTTCTTTTCTTGCCACACTGTTGCAACAGCATAAGAGATGATTGCAGAAAAACTAATAGAGATGCAGTCCCAGATTTGGATTTGGCTTGTTTTTGTAAACCAAAACATACATGTATCCAACCATTACTGAAACTTCATAGCATACTCTGAAAAGTGCCAGCATTCTGTTGCATTGACAAAAGACAGAAAAAATGGTACTAGGAAAGAGAAGGATATGGCAGCAGAAACTATTGGGACAGTCAAAAATTGAGATCAATAAGTTCATTTTCCGTTGTGAGAAAGCTGGCTTTCGTAATGTCGTAGACTGGCAAGGATAAATGCCTATTTTTTTTAAAAAAACCAACAGTTGAACAGTTGTTATAATGTACTGTTGTATTGAATGTATTGAAAAGTATCCATGTATGATATTTGACTGATATAATATTAAACCAAATTGGTGGACAACTTATACAACTCTCTATTTTGCCCATTCATTGTGTTCATGGAATATGTTAACAACTTAATTGTTCAATTTGTTCTAAATATACCATTTATTTTAAGAGAATTATACAAGATTTATATTTCATATTATAAATCCTATCCATTGCTTTAAAATTTATTACAGGAATATTTAATGCTCAAGATGTTGAACAACTGTACAATTCTGATAACAATATTCCTTGGGAAAAGCACTATCCACTTAAATCTGTAATTTTCACTATTATTATTTATTAAATTTATTTGCCACCCATCTCGCTACAAGGTGATTATTGTAGGAAAACATTACAATCATTTTTTTGACTAACAATTATGATTTAAACAAAAATACAATTGAAAGTTGCTATAATGTTTTGACTCATGTTCTACAGCATTATGCACAATTTTTCAGCTACCACTGTTTTGTTGTTTTAGCAAAATTTTAACAATCATCCATAATTATATTTCGATCTTGAATACCACATCCTGAATATCCAGTTTGTTTGTTTGTTGATTTTCTTTCGAGAGTGACCTTGCTGATGTGAAAGTATGATTTTATGTATGTCAAATTCTGTTATCTTTGGTATTTTGACTGGAATGATGTGATTGAAATTTGGTCGTTTTAGCAAGCTTCCAATTATTTACTCTCATACAACATGTATCTGTACTGTATGTAATGCTCAAGCATGTCTTGCATAAACATGGTCTAATAGCCCTTTTTGCACAGCAGTCATTTTGGCATGAAATAGCAGGACACATACAGGTTTTAGCCATGAAAATATTTAGGGTTCCATTCCATTTAAATTTATGGGAGCCAGGTGTCTGCTGTTGCTCAAGTGGAAGTGGAAGTTATACTGCTGTTTTTTCTGCTCTTTGAGTACTGTTTTTGAATACTGCGTACATACAAATTTCCTATATTTTTTGGTTGTATTCTAATAAGGAGACTGAGAAATAATTATATATGGTCATTATACCATTGCTACAAATCTAATGGTGGCCTGAGACTTTTGCACTGTATGAAAGAAAAAAAAGCATTACTTTCTTCTTCCTGTTCTCAGTGATCAATTCCATCTTCCTTTCCAACACCTCCTGCTGCCCCACCTAACATTGGATTTACATTGTTTTGATTCCTTTCAAACACAAATTTGTTACCAACATCTGGATTGGTATAATTCTCTGGATTGGCATAATTTTCACACTGACAAGGTCCATAAGTCTCTATAAATCTCACATCATTAGAGTACTATAAAAATGACTTAATGTACATTAAAACGAACAATAGCATTTTTATTACCTAAATAGTCATGTGTGTTCTGCCCTTGGACAAGGACGAAATGACTCAAAAGTCATGATTTATTGTAAAGGTAGAACAAGAAGGGGAAGAGAAGCATATCTATTATCTTGAATTCCTGGACGAAAAGTGACATACAGCTAGAATAAATACATGAAATAATCAATATTTCCATTTATCCCCATGTAACCAGCAAAGTCAACTTTTAGAACGTCTTTAAACTATATTGCCAGTCTATCTTAGTATATCATGACAAAAAATGACCATGTGGCAAACCTTAAAGAAATGTTTATATTTCTTCCACAGACCAACAAAACACCAAAGAGTGTAGTGAAACCATGCTGATATTTTATTTCCTATCCATTTCCTTCATCCTATGCTGCTATTGCTATTTGCAAGAATTACCACAGGAAAACTCCAGTCAAGCTAGAAACAATCTGCAAAGACAGTTGAATGAAGTAAGAAAATGAGAGCGACAGAGAGAACAAAAATAGTTAACAGTGGGGCTGTTGCTTTTCCCCAAGCGCAGCAAACTGAGCCTAATTGAGGCTGACGCATGACAGACTTGTGTGTACAGTATTGCCCAGGCACTGACTGAAGCTGCTGACAGAGGGTAAATGGTGCATGGCAGCTGGTCTTGCCCTGGCCTGGCATGGCAACATCAACGCACACTGCCTGTCAGGAGATATCATGAGGGCTAATGAAGGGCAGCCCATATTTTTAAAATTCTCCTCACTTAGTTTTGGTTCAGACTTTAACACCATGAAGCTTCTCAACCTTGTAGTGCTTGGTTAAGGATATGTGACATTTATTTAAAAATTAATATGTTCTAATCAATTTAAAGTTAGACAAATAAAAAATGGTAACTCTGTGAGCATGCATGTATTAGAGAACAATGTGAAGCACTTATGTCTGGGTTGGGAGAGAAGCTACAAATAGTGAATTAAACCGGCTGTGGATAAGAAATGCATAGGAAAGTTATTTATTAATTGCAGAGAAAAAGGGAATATTTAAAGTCAATCAAAGACATACCGAGATAGAGAGGTCTGTATTACTGGAAGATCTTCATTCAAATAGCTCATCAGAATCTGAATCATTCATTTACATAAGCTACTCCACTCAACAGTGAATCTTTTATATAATCAAAATATTATAACTTTTTTTTACCGCTAAAGACTGCTAAAGTTGGGGCAGATTGTGATGAGGAAAACTTAACTGAATATGGGAGAGAATTGAAATATTTTAATACATAAGGCATCCAACTCAAACTTATTGATACATTCTCTGGAGATAGCATTGGAACTAATGTAAATAAACTGGATAATAATAATATCCAGTATTGTAGAAACTTATTGTCAAACCATCACACCCACCCAAAAAAAAAATTCAGAGTAGAAGCAGTATCTTTTATATAATACCAATGAATCAATTTCATTCAAGATTTTTGTTTGTTTGTTTGTTTAAAACTTGAGTAACAATTAATTAAAGAATTATGATTAAAGAATGAAATGTTTTTAAGTTTTTCAGTTTGTAAAATTTTATATATTCTGTAGAGAATTTCTAAATTACTAGATAACATTCTTTTTGGGAGGGGGCTTCACTGATGATATTGGAGTGGACCAATACAAGATATTTCAAAGGCAGATATTCTTCTATAAGCTTGTGCTATGCTGGATTTTTCCTGCGTGGCATAGGATAGCCTTCCCAACTCAATATAATCACAAACAAGCAAAATTAAAAGAAGCAAATTATGTTAAAAATAAAACATATTTAAAATTCTTCCTGATCAAATGTTACTTTATGTGTATTTATTCAAATGACTATATAATATGATATTGATATGTTATTCCACTGAACATCCGACCAAAAATTCATTATAATGCAAATTAAAATCAAAATATTACAATTTGTTGTCCCCTTTGTTTTTCTGCCTTTCATGATACACAATATAATGCTGAAGGGGAAAAGACATACTGAAATGAATGTCTAGTCCATGCTTTCAACAACACGGCAAGGCCTAATAATTCTTTAGCTTCCAATTATCACAAGAAATTGGCCACTTAATCAAGTGGACTCAGACATAAATACAAGGAGGTCATAGTTCATATCTGTGAAATTTACATCAGAAACACTGTGATTCTTTTGCTGCATCATATTACATATATGTGCTAATTGTAATTGTACAATGCCTAAAAACAGATATATTTCATTTTCAAACAAGCTGCAAAATAAAACCTTCATATATTATTCACATAAAATTTTCAAATTTATCTCCTATAATACATACAAAGTTAATCTGGAATAAATAATTTTGTATTATGCTATTGAATGAATACAGTTAAAATTTAAAGTACATTTCAATACTCTTTAAAATGTTTTTAACCTTTCATTGCTTACAAGCAGTTCTGCAGAGATTATATTTAATAGTTTTAATTCCTGCATTAGGGAAAATTCCTGCATGAAGGAAATTGTGATCTCTATGAAAATGCTTATTAAATGTTACCCAAAGTCTCTAAGTAGTCTAAAAAGGGTCTAGGATAACTCTTTTGGAGAGAAATGGAAATATTTGTACCCAATACACAAGAAGAATAAATAGTATAAATTCATTTGATTAGCATAATACGTGTTTCTGTAGTTAGTCTGTTTAGTTTGCTTATAAGAGCTGATATCCTTACCAGTCAGCCTATATTATATTATCCCAGTTGTGTAAAGTGGTTTCACAGATCTGACAAGGAAACATCTAATCTTCAAGGAAATGGGAGATCTGCTGTCCTGTAAATGTCTGATACCTGATCTTGGTTTGTAGAAAGGCATATCTGCGTATAACACTTATAAAACCAGTTCTTGTAAATATGGCTTGAAGCACCAAGATCTGAACTAGTAAATTTAAATAACTCTAAAATATAGATGTTTTGAGTGAGCTTATGAAAAAGTTTATATTTATTAGGATTCATATAAAGCTGACATTCTCTTTATGGAAAAAACAGAGCCATTTGATCTGTTTGCAAAAAAAAAATAAAAAATAAATCCCCAAAAGCCATATTCAGGCAGCATGTCTGCAGAAATGAAAGTTTTCCTTGAAAATATATATTTGACTAAAATTCCAACTCATAAAGGAACATCTGACAAGGTCTGAGGTCCATTACATTATTTCTTTTTATATCGGTCTCTTTCTTCTGGGTTTAAAGAACAATATTGCAATCAGTAAGATCAGAATAATGTTTTTAAATCGTGGATTGGCGTTCCTATGAACAATTTTCAGCATGTGACTGTTTACTGACATCAATGGAATTTCATATGTGCATCCTGACTCCCGAATCTGTCATTTTAAGTGGTTGCTGCTATTTTCTATGGCTTTTAATATCATTATATCCATCAATATTCACACTAGACAATAAATTTGCTGTCAGGATTTTAAGACACTTATGTACCTTGGTCATGAATAGCCACTTGGAGTCTTTAATCTGTATCACGTTACTGCCTAGGGACATAATAATGAATAAAATGAAGAATAATGATGTTGGCCACAAAGCTTAGTAAATAAACATTTTTTACAAATCTAACAATTAATGACTAGCTCAGAACAAGAAATTTTTTTTCCCCTCACAGCTGCCGATTCTACCGGACTTGCTATAAGGCACTCTGGCATTCTTCTACCACAGTTTATGGCTCAAGGTGAACACCTGTCATTATATTTGAGCTGAGATTGCATTACAAATAGCTAGGATAAAGACAGACTTCCATTTCAGTATTCTTGAAAGAGAGGTTTAGAGAAGGTGTCATGGTATTTATGTCAAGGAGGTTTTAGGAAACAAGCCCCAAAACTACTGACAGAACTTTTCATTTGTTTTAAAACTGATGGCATAGTCTTGCTTATCAGCACTGACAGGACAAGGTCCTGGACTACATTCTGTTGTTATTCCTGTCTTTACCAAGAACTTTCAATTAAGTTGCCTAAAATAAAATTCTGTCAATGTCAGAAAACAGATCAGTCGCAATAGTAGCAAGAAGACTGACCATCTATAGAAAGTTCTAGTGATGGCAATATAAATACAGATCTTATCTTGATATCTAGATATAGAAAATATGATTAGCGTCTAAAGGCCTATAACTGCATACATCTTGAAAAAGAATGCCAATAAGATGGTCAGTAAAGCACTGTTATAATGTAAATCTATATAACTGGGAAAGTTTGAATGACATGATGGCCTAGTGGCATTAAGATGCTCACCTCCTACTTGGAAGGTTGAGAGTTCAATCCTAGGTAGTGGCAGATGCTTCTCTCCTAGGATGCAAAGAAAAAATATCTGCTGCAAATTCCACGTAGATGTCAGGAAGAGTATCTAGGGCTGACATTATAACAGTATTCCAATATCTAAGGGGTGGCCACAAAGAAGACAGAGTCAAGCTATTCTCCAAAGCACCTGAAGGCAGGACAAGAAGCAATGGATGGAAACCAATCAAGGAGAAAAGCAACCTAGAGCTAAGGAGAAATTTCCTGACAGTTAGAACAATTAATCAGTGGAACAACTTGCCTCCAGAAGTTGTGAATGCCCCAATACTGGAAGTTTTTAAGAAAAGATTGGACAACCATTTATCTGAAATGGTATAGGGTTTTCAGCCTGAGTAGAGGGTAGAAGGTTGTAAAAATGAAGTTATATAACAGGGAAAGTGGCAAACATAGAGAAAATGTGGGCTAAGTTTGTTAACTGGAAACAGATTACAAACAAAACTCTGGAGAGCTTCTATCTATGAGTATGACATGCAAGGTACCTGTTGATATAAAAGTATTTGGCTGGAGACAGCTGATGTGTATTTAATGCACTTCCAACTACTATTTTCTAATTATATCAAAATTATTATATATTTTCCATTCATTCCAAAATGTAATGAAATAAAGAATTTGTATTCAAGACAGTATCAGAACCCAGGATTTGGATCTGGATGAGGTAAAGTCTATCCAGATAATATGTGCATATTTACAGAGAAAAAATGCCTTTGATACTTTATGAATATTATCCATGGATGATTCGTTTTAAAAAAATGTTTCCTCTACCAATATGTAATTGAAACGGCCATAAGGAAGCTGGTAAAATGTAATGGGCATTGGGAGGAGAAAATTTTTAAATCCTGTCAGCTAATCATCTGTAGTTTATAATGAATCAATATCAGACCAATTCTAACACAAACATGCTGCTCCCAGATAATTACATTTTATCCAAGCAATCTTCTCACATCTTAAAGTAGAAAATCTATTTTTTATATAAATTATATTTAATGGCAGTACGGAAAGGGGCATTACTATGATGGTGTTCTGAAAAGAAATAGAATGCATAATGCAGTATTGTCTGTGAGAGTTATGCTTAATGCTGCATTTTACACGGCCATCTACCTGATGAATCGATTACAAGTTTTAATACAGTGGGAATTCAACAACAGCTCAGATATAGGTCTGTTAACTAGTTTAGTTGTACAAGTGTTAATGGAACCCTTAGAAACATTTAGGAATCAGGCTTTTTAAAAGTCTCATTTCCATATCAAGAGGCTCCTTGTTAATCACTGTCCAAATTCATTTGGATTTATTCTGTCTTATGTATGCTTACAATTAAAATGGTTCAAGGTCCAAGTCAGATTAAACAAATGATTCCCTTGCCCCCATGTATTTGAGCTTGCAGAACTGGTAATAATAAATCACACGGAGGCAAAATATATCATAATTAATTAGAGTCCAAATAATGATGTCTTGCAAATACCCATGAGCTATTTTATTTTTAGTTATTTCTATATAAAACAAATTAATACATTAAAATAATAATTCTTAGTATTTTAAATATACCAAAACTTCCATTTATATAATTTTATTTTATTTAATAAGAAAAAAAAGTTACTCCTTGTTGAATTTTCAAGCAATTATAATTTTGCTACATACTACATACACACAAAAAAACCTGTACAGATTCATAGAGGCCTCACATAATAGTTAATAGTAATAAGGCAATAGATAATGACTGCAGGATTTGAGAGATTTCTAAATATGTTTGTGCATATCAACTGAATCTGCTGATCTACTGATCAACTGAAATGAATTTGGGTATAAAGTAGGAAGTACACAATGCGAAGAAATTAGTTTAGATTTTGTATGCTTTATTTCTGTATTTCATATTATAGCTATTTTAATATTATATAACTTTACAATGTTTTATAATTTTTGTATTTGACATTTTGTTTGTTGCTTGGGATAGACTTGACTCCATATGATAAATATTTAAACAAGAACACACAAACAGAAGCATTACTGTTTGGGGCAAGAGATACACTGCAATTACTGTCTTTTAGGTCTCAAATTGTTTGTTCTAATACCAAATTTGGTGGAGCTGTCCTACATATTTAAAATGTGAGATATACACATAAAAATTTTTTTTATCATAATTCTCTATATGGCTCTTTCAGCATTACCAAAATAAAATAATACAACCACTGCTCATTTAATGACTACATCAGTTAGCAACTATTCACAATCACTAGAATGGAACTTAGTTGCTAAAGGAGTATTTTTCTCTTTAATAAATACCTTCCTCTTTCCAAACCACATACTGACATTATAAAGCTATGTCCAAATATAGCTAAAGTCCCCAAAAAAAGCATTTTTTTAAAGTTCTGATAATATAATATAATGTAATAGTTTCATGCAACATTCATGGTAATGTTGGAATAGGTAGTTCCTTGTCAATCAACAATTCAAATATTAAAAAATGTAAAAAACCTATTGGTTTTAAATAACATGTCTAAAATCCCCATTTCCCCATTTCCTCTCCATCAGGTGGGACTCGAGAGGCAGAGAATAGATGGGGATGGGGCCAGTCAGAGGTGGTATTTATTGGTTCTCCTAGCTACTCAAAATTTCCGCTACTGGTTTTCCAAACTACTCAAAATTTCCTCTA
The DNA here is from genome assembly GCA_032468115.1 of Grayia smithii. Lineage (NCBI taxonomy): Eukaryota > Metazoa > Chordata > Lepidosauria > Squamata > Grayiidae > Grayia > Grayia smithii. Next base: position 53,470 of record JANHFM010004019.1, read on the forward strand.
CTGGTTCTCGAGAACTGGTCAGAACCTGCTGAAACCCATCTCTGAACTTCAAATATCTTCTCCTGAATACGTTTTCTCTGTTCTTTCACTGGGATATGGTAATTTGCAGCTTAGTTGTACTAGCAATCATTCAATTGCTTCATCCATGAAGAAGACATTTCAAAGTGATTAAAGTAGTTCCTAGGAACCAGATAATATCAGTGAGAGGAGGAACAATTCCTATTGAGTGAAATTTTGACTAAAATTTGTAATATCACCCAATTTGTGTAAGACATCTGAGGAGTGCTCTGGACTTCAGGTTGATAAACATAAAGAGATCAATTTGGAATGCTGGAAGAACATTATGCTAAGAATACTTTGGACTTTTAAAGAAATGGACCTGCTTTGAAAGCCAATGAATAGAGAGATAGGGGGAAAGGGAGTAATATTTAGAAAGGTTTGCTTCAAGGTAAGAAAATGAATATTAACACACCCCAAAGACGAGGTATGAAATGGATCCTAAGTAATTTAAATATGCCTGCCCTGACTCAACCATATCCTTCTTTTCCATCCAATTTATTCATATACTGGAGAGGAACAAATGATAAAACTATTATCTTACATATTCTCACATTTTTAAAAAAAGACGTTCCTTACTATTTTTTGCCCAATACCTTATTGGATTAGACAGGTGCTTTTGAAGGTAAGAAGGATCTTCACAATTATAATATTCCCCATGAGATTACTGATGGACTTTCAACTTGTTAAAAACGAAAAACCTCAATTTTCAGTCTCTTCATTTTAATATTCTATGCGTAATGTCCAGCTCAGGGTCATCTGCCAGGATGGGCAAAAAAGTCAAAATGGCAACATAGCCAAACAATCAGGCACAAGTCTTTTTAATAAAAATTGATACATGCTTAAAAGAGGAGTATTCATCAGGTGTTTGTGGTTGACATCTTTACTTTTTTGTATCCCATCCACACAGGCCCTTCTTCAACTATAAGATTACCTCCTAATGGAGAAATTCATCACTATTGTTAGCTTATCTAAATAGGTAAAAATATTTTACAGGCGAGTGCAATTTTTAACCATGACAATCATGCAGTTTTCTTCAACACATTGTGGAAGTGGTTTGCTGTTCATTCTGAGACTTTTTAATTTTTTTAATTTATTTTTTTTACTTTCAATCTATGAAATTTCACAGTGATCCCTTTCCAAGTAATAATCACGACCAATTTTGCTTAGCTTTTTGAGATCAATCTGGGTTGTCTAGATGACCAAGTCATGAAAGCACTGATCTTACCTATGTCTTATACAGTACAGATCAATGTTTACAATTTTGCCATGTGGTTCTTTGTGATCCAATCTGCATTTGGGATAAAAATATAAAATTAAAAAGAGAAACGAAAGGTTATAAGTGATTGAAAAATGAGAGACAGATTTCTTTTAACTTTAGATATGCTACTTTACCACAGAATAAGATTCTCTACATTTCTTGGCAATCTTCTTAACATGAAGTATGAAAATGAAGCAATTAAATCCTCTTAAGCTCTTTTCTTGACTTATTTATTGCTTTTCTAATGCAGACAAATCAGCTAAAACATTTTATGTCTCAATAAATTACCCACAGAGTCCAAAAGTTGGTTTCATACAGTGTGGTTTTAGCCTCTATGCTCTTTTGATAATACTAAAATAATGTTCTTCCTCTGAATTTGACTAGCAAAACTATCAGATTCAGAGACAATCAGGGTATCCAAACATGAGACTTTGATTTCAATCTACTTGGATCTAAAAAATGAATCTGGAGGACACTTTAACTCTCCAGAAACTTCCTGAAAGTGAAAGTGTTTGATTTTTTCTCTCCTTCCTAGGAACAGGTAAATATAAATGCCTTATCCAAGTAGTATCTTCAACATTGGATGAAACCATTATGAATGAAGGCAAATATATGTGTCCCAGGATACGTATTAGATCCTGAAACCATTATCTCTATTTGTCTTTTCTATTTTTTAATGAGACTACTTATAATCAGCTAGCCACTTTATGCTTTGCTATAAATATTACTCAGCAATTCAGGATAGATGAAATTAGCAAAGCTATGATTTCCAATAATAATTGTGAGGGAAAACACAGTGAAAATGATTCGATTACTGCAATATACTGTACATGGGGCTGCTCAATGACCATTTGGAAATTTCATTGATCCAAAATGATGAGCTTAGGTAGTTATGGGCATATCTTTGTTTGCTAATACAGTCTTCTACTTCATAGGCTGCAGTTTATCAGTATATTATTGGAGTCCTAGTGGATAATCCCTTAAATATGAACCAGCAGTGTAATGAAGCTGCCAAAAAAGCCAACACAGTCCTAAGCTGCATAAACAGAGGAACAGAATTAAAATCACATGAAGCGTTAATACCACTTTATAATGCCTTGGTAAGGCCACACTTGGAATACTGCATCCAGTTTTGGTCATCACAATGTAAAAAAGATGTTGAGACTCTAGAAAGAGTGCAGAGAAGAAAATAAAGAAGATTAGGGGACTGGAGGTTAAAACATATGAAGAACAGTTGCAGAAATTTGGTGTGTCTAGTTTAATGAAAAGAAGGGCTAGGGGTGACATGATAGCAGTGTTCCAATATCTCAGGGGCTGCCACAAAGAAAAGAGAATCAAGCTATTCTCCAAAGCACCTTAGGGCAGGACAAGAAACAATGGGTGGAAACTAATGAAGGACAGAAGCAGCCTAGAACTAAGAAGAAATTTCATGACAATTAGAATAATTGATCAGTGGAACAACTTGCCTCCAGAAGTTGTAAATGCTCCAACACTGGAAGTTTTTAAGAAGAGATTGCACTACCATTTGTCTGATATGGTGTATCCCATCCTATCCCATCCCAATCTGCTATGCTTTGGGATTTAAAGAATGATAAATAAATTTCTGATTGCTAATTGATCAAAAGATTCTTTTACATTGATTGGATATCTCAGGGACTTTTTGAGATGTGTACATTGTATTTTTATGCCAGAGAAGTAATGTGATAGCACCAACTTCTATAATTTGCTTTCTCTGCCTGTGGAATAGGCATAATATTCATAGAAATTAGTAAAGTTCTGTATTTGTTCCCATTTTCCATTATTTTTAATATGAGTGTTTTCATCATAATAGGGAAGAACAATCAGCTTTTAAAATGGTAATTTGATCTTTGATCAGTAGGAGTGAGTAGGAAATAACTCTTCAACTTCATTTCTCTGCTTGTTATTTGACAGAGGAATATTCTGTGTAACTGAACTGGAGTGGTGCCATTTTGCATACAGCTAGTCCTTGGCTTATGACTGGTTGCTTAGCAATTGTTCAAAGTTATGAAGGACCTCAAAAAAAGGTACTTACAATTAAGATTCGAAGTCATCTGGTCATATGATCTCACTTTGGGCACTGCAAAACTGGCCTGAATTTATGGCCATTTGCAGCGTGCCATAACCACACATTACCACTTTGGTGTTTATTTTCAGTTTCCAGGAAAAATCGTTGAGGATTGAGGACAGTGAGTTTACTTATATGATTGTGGCATTTGCTTTATGACCTCGCAAACAATGGAGTAAAATTAGGTTTTGTCACATGATTCTCTTAATCACTGGCATGACTTATGATTGTAATTCGTCAATTACTGTCATAAGTTAAGGACTACCTGCTTTGTAATACTCTTCAGCATATTTCATATAATATTTTTGGATGCTGCTACTTCTGCTTGTTGCCAACATTTTTATGTAACATTCATTCCTTTGGAACAATTAGGAACTGGGGTGGATTTGACAAGAATTCTGATGTTTTCCATTTCCAACCAAGTGGCAGGAAGAATAGTAAATACTTCTGCTCACCTTTTGCAATACTGTTAAGTCTTTTTTCGGAAACAGTCCAGCTAATGGGCTGGTGGCTTGTAGAACTGTTGAAACATCACTCACACTTCTCTTCCCAACCAGCTGTTAACCAAGTTATTTTTGGACATAAGTTTGCCAGTAAAATGGTAAATGGTTTATTATTCTTCCTGTAGCTAGCCCTTTCAAAAGACAAGTAGACCTGTGTATGGAAAAACTCAAAATGACTGGTTACAAGTGCACACCAAAACTCACTAGAACCTTTCGCTCAAATATTTACAGACCCCTCACATCCTGGACATGAACTGTTTCAACTCCTACCCTCAAAACGACGCTATAGAGCACTG
>JANHFM010004019.1:60975-82102 GCA_032468115.1 Grayia smithii
AAACTCTTTATTTTAACTGGAAAAGTTGGGGGTCATCTTATACGCCCAGTCGTCTTATACGCCGGAATATACGGTAAGTGAAAGCATATTTATGCAGTATATTTGTATACTGTACATTATCTTTGTATACTGTATATTATGAACAAATATAATTCTAATACAAATGAATTAATAATGATTAAAGATGTTGCCTATCACATTTGAAAGATTCTATTACATTACATATATGACATTTTAACATATCTTATGGAAATATTTGCTATGAATCAGTTGTATTATCATGGTTTAATGTGATGCTGTTTTATTATTTAATCTGAAGATGTAGAACTATTACTTCATATCAGTAATATGAAATGCATGTAACCATGAAATGTATTTCTGAAGTTTTCTTTATGTGTCTCCATGTATGTAAAGATACACACACACACACACACACACACAAAACACAAACACACATATATACACCACTGATAATCTGTGAAGGACAGTCTAGTTACCCATATGTAAAATGTGAACATTCCGGAACACTGATGTCTGATTCATAAATAATGAGTATTGACATATTAAGATTTATAGTATATGTAATCTAATCTGTGGACCCATCATAAAATGAAGTAGTGGCTATTCATTTAAAAAGCTGGCTTCTAATGTCTTCTCTTTATTAAATAGCATAACTGAATGGTCCATTATTTTATAACCTATTCATGACAAAATCTGTCATTAGAAAGACACCAAAACATAGAAAATCATTAAAAACCACTAACTCAGATATTCTGATATCAGATATAGTTATGCAAATAGTGTATCATACATTAAACTGTAGGTTTTTTTCCTGAATTTATAGAACATTTATAACTTCCATTAAATGATAGTAATAGTATTTATTTTGACTTTCAACAAATCCTTCTCATAGATAGAAGAGGTTAATTGGCTGTTAACTGCACATTATATTCAATGCCAAAATTAAAACAGTAATTTTGGCATACTGAAATTTACTTTGAACACATTTATAGTATTTCTAACAACAAAGTTTAGATCCTGCTTTCCATTCTACTTTTAACCGCATGTTTTGAGATTACTATTTTTATATAGCTCTAACTCAAATTCATGTATATTTGTGTGCATGAATGTGTGTGTGTATGTGTGTACACAAACACACACGTATATATCTCAGGTATACAAATGAATATTTATGCAAAACTGTAAACATTTTAAAATAATCCTATTATATTCAATTAAAAAGCAATAAAAACTTAACACGGTTAAACATATAATGCACATACTAAAGTTACAATTAAGTATTTAAAACATTTAGTATTTCTTCTGAATTCTAAATACAAACACAAAAAGATGTTGATAACCAATTTTCTGAAATACATTTTTAACCTCATCTCTTTCACAGTGTTAAAGATGAACATTTTATGTGACCAGTAGCTCAATAGCGCAGCCTATGTGTAGAAAAGTAGAATATATGCGTATGTACTATTTCTGAGAGAATGGTCATCTCACTATAGCTCAGCTACAGAGAGCAAAAACAAAATTGTTGGCAGCTATATAAAAGTTAAATGCTATAAATTTCTTCTGCAAAGTAGTTCATCTTTATTTTGTGCAGCTTTTATTTAAAACTATGACTATTGTTCTTTATATCTATTAAGTAGCACTTAACAACACAGAAGCTTTAATAATGCATTTTGTGGATAATTTGCTTTTTTGAAAAATGTCTAACTTATTTTTTGATGAACTGTTAGCTAAATCTTTTCAGTGAATAACATTTGTTTCCAAGATAAAAGTTAGGAATTTATCAAGTAAACAAAAAAATATAAAACAAATTTTGTTATTATTGAAAAGTATCTTACATGATTATTGTACAAAATATAATATATACCTGCAAGTAGCTTCTACTAATAACAAATTAAAATTATTTCTATGGCAACGTTTTTAGGAATAAATATAATAAATGCTGCTGTTTTTTAAAATTAAAGCAAATTTCCCTAAATACAGCCTTATGAGATATGTTGGCAGTAACAGTAACATGTACAAAATAATAATTCCAACTTCTTTAAAAACTGAATACCAGAAACAGAGTACATCCAAAGATCTCTTTCTTTGTTATGTAGAACGACTTTCTAATCCAGATACCAAAAAAGAAAAGCATTCACAATTCTTTTCCCCTTATTTTATTGCAGAAGTGATCCCAAAAATTTACTCAAGCTGAGTAAACATAAAAGATAGTGGAAACAGTATACTATCACAACATAATAACTGAAATTAAAATATATTTGGGAAGAAAAAATCCTGATATATTTTAAAATCTTGTTTCTTTAATTTTTTTTATCAGAAAATACTTTAGTAAGATGTAACAAGCATATAATGCAAGCTGTGTCAGGCCCGCTTGTTTAAAAACAATTGCTGTATACTAAAACAACAGAATACAGTATTTTAATTTCTGGTCTTACAAGGACTTTACCTACAGATACATAAATGGTATTGCTCTCATCAAAATATTTTTTTCAGGGAGGGAAATTTTCCTAGTTTCTTTACTTCTTCTTTATATTAGCTATTTTCCTGTTCATTTTAAACAACTTTTATGATCTACAAAACTTTGATACTATAAATTACATTTGAAAATATCACTGATGCAGCATTACATAACCTAAATTGTTTAAAATATTATTTGTTTTATGTTTAATCCCAATTCAAATATATAATTTTGTTCTTTTACATGCATACTCATATTTGGACAATAGTAGCCATCAATATAATATAAACTAAATAATGTATGCAATAATTTCTTCAACCATTCACTGTTTCTAATATTTCTCTGCCTATACACTTCCAGCATGTGATTAATTTATTATCATTCTTAAAACACATGGCTTGTTGAGAATTTGTTAAGCTAAAAGCAAGATTTTAGTCAGCAATTTCCAAATAATAGAATTATGATAAAAGGAAAAAAAGTTTAAAAAATTAAAGTGTGGAATCTAAACATGATTAATAATCACATCATCATAGAAAACCAACTCTCTGCTACTTTTATGATTGCTGAGATAATTTACATTTATTGCATAAAATAAATACAAGATACTTTATAGAACTGTAGGTATATGGTCTATGGCTAAAGTAACCAAACATTTTAGAATTAAATCAGAAAGACTAAGCAGCAGGTATTTTAGAAAAACACTTTCAGCATTCCATCCAACAGTTCACATAGAGGAATGGTTAATTTCTTTTTCCAAAACATCAGCAACTAAACTCAATCTGTCATTCGGTTAAAATGTTTTTCAGCATTATTTGGTTTAGCATTCTAAACTGAAGGTGGTCTGCATGTTGAACTTAGCACTATGTGGGTTATAGTCTTTGTTTGCAGTTTTAACTGGGGATTGCACCTTAGCTACCGTAGTTCAAGCGTAAAAATACTTTGTCTGCAGCACTATATACTGTTGCCAGAGACCCTCTAAATCCTTGAACCAACTGTGTCTTCTGGTGTCATAGAAGATAATGCCAATTTATTGCAATCTGTGGGTTTTTTAACCGATTAAAATTAAGCCGTAAATATGTGACAATGGAATTAGCACATTTAGAGAGTCTCTTTTCCCACATCCTATTTTGCGCCAGTGTGGTTGATCCCTGTAACACTACGCGGGTGCAATTTTAATGATTTTGCAAGGTTTTGATGTTCATAGGGAAAAAAAAGACTTGGTGTTTGTGGAGAAGCTAGATATGGAAGCTGAGAAGCAGTGATTGGAGACCTGGTGACATCATCTCTGTTTTCTGATAGAATCGGTGTCATTTTCTTCCCAATGATAAGACAATTTACTGACAGAGCCCGATTAGAGACAATTTTATTAGAAAATTCACTTCTGTCGAAGAGCAAGGAATGATAAAATTTCAGCCTTAGGGAATAACTAGGGGGAAAAAATCTTCCAGTCCCCATTATTCTCTCAAAATAATTTACCAAACTGATAAGCAAACAAGTATTCTATTGAAAACATGTGATTTATATGATAAAAGGTATAAATCAGAAATGATACTTCAAATGGTTATGCTATGGAAAGCATCTTCTGTAGTTTATAAAATTACAAAATAAATTGCTAGGATTCTTTAACATGAAAATGTTATGACAAAAGAAAAACTATGGCAAAAGTAACGTATTTCTAATATGCATTTATATACATTTGTATTTGCTTACAGAATTAACAACACCAAAACTGCAAAATGAGACAGGGAAAATACATTTTAATGATCAAAAATACTAAGAAAAGGTATAGACTTACTATTTTATTTATATTAAAAATAACCAATTTTTGTTTTTATGATTTGGTAGTTCACAATGTGCACAGATAATCTGTCATCCAGTATGATATCACACATATCTTTTCAAAATAATAGAACAAACTATTAATAGGCATTATCCATGTCTAAAATCTGTATCATTTAGAAAACTTTGAATATGCATTGAATCTCAAAAATAAACATTAAATGACAACAAATTTGATTCCTTCCAAAAACACTATCTTAATTATCTTCTTCACATTAAAATCTGTATGTATGTGACAGTACACACTTAAAAAATCTCTATTTGAACACTTACTCACTTTCCTGAGACAAAACTCTACTGAATATAATGGGACTTTTTTCAGAATACACTTTTATGTGATTTTGTTGTTAATGGATAGCAAAGGAGACATAATAAGAAATGCAAACGTGTCAGTATAGTTAAAATAATCCTAATAGCTGAAAGGCATTGGAAGCCTGCCACTTCTACTGGCAATTATTGAAGAGTAATAGTAAAAAAAAAGATATAACCTAAATACTAAATACTAAAAACAGCATAATATAGTATACATGTGATGAGAAAATACATCCATTTTACAGTAATATAAAAGAAACATTTAAAAAAATAATAGTTAACATTTTCACTTTGAATATATGTACCACAAATACGAAGTATTTCATAAAATGCTGCATGCAATCAACATATTTTATTTGGTTTCATCATAACTGCTATAAGTTGTTTGCTTGCATCGCAAGTGCTATAAACAGTTCTTTTAAAATTGCCCATTTTTGTATGAGAACATAACTAAAGAAAATGAAATATTTCCATATTGCAGCTAAGATGCTATTGAACAACTTTAATATTTTTTTTCAGAAAAGTTTAATACAAGGTGTACGTTCTTGTATACATAGACACTCACCCACACAAACATACATACACACCCTTTCATTATCTTTCACGTGTGTTTACATGTGCAGAAGGCAGTCAGACTGCTGATGAAGCAAAAATAGATTTCACGTTCTAGTAATTGTTTATCTGTTCATAGCATTTATCTAGCTAAAGTAAAACTTCTGATTCTGATATCCAGTTTGTAAAATGGACATGTCTAAATGGTTTACCCAAAAACAGATAAATTGGATAAACAAAATGTGGTAAATATACAATATGTGGCATCAATGTAGTTCAGTAGCATGTCAGTTCATTGGATGATGACATAAGCAAGCTAACAAAAGGATATATTTATATTGTTGGAAACTGATGTATGAAATACAACTGTTGACACTCAAATATGAATGCAAAGAATAAAAACCCAAATCTTTTGTTGTCTCCCTTTCTCTATTTTTTTTAAATAAGGGATATAGAACATTGAAAGAACATGTTTTAGTCCTCTGTTGTTTCCCATAAATAAGAGCTACAAATACTTGGAAACTATTAATCCATGTATAAATTTCCTTAGGGTTAGTCACAGCCCACAAATCACAAGTAACCTCTCTTTAAATGAGATATCCTAGATTACAGATTATATATTCTTTTCAAACCTCCACCAAATAATCACTAGGAGTGGGAGAGCAACAGGTCAAGAGATATCACTATGAAAAAAATTACCTGTAAAAATCAAGCCTTCATGCATTATTACTGGATATAATTGAATAATGTTGAAAAAGGATAATATCTACATTGGTGGTTGATTAGAGGATGTCAGTTATGAGAGTACATAAGCGCCCATAGTCACAGCGAGACTCAAAGTCCCAGTAGGCTTCAAAGAAACACTTATTTCCCCTTCTAGAACTCTGCTTTCTAGTAAAGCTGCAATCACAATGTTCTTGTTTAATGACATCATAAAAAAATCAAAACACTTTAAAACAAATTGATGTACTCTTTAATATAGCCATCACATCATCACAGGACCCTTGCACCCTGCATGATAACAACCATAGGGATGCAAACCACATCTCTATCTTTGTTGCCTGCACCAATGCTAAAAAAGAGGAGGAGGAGGAAACTCTCAATTGGAATATTGGCATCTTTGATTGACAAGATATAATCAGCTTATCTCCACACTAATAAAGTTGATAGCCTGTGGAGCTAATATATGCTCAGTACAGAATGAATTTTCAGTAGTCAAAGAGCTAAAACTGACTTTGCTTTGCCAAACTAATTTATATCAATTTCTAATAAATTACTACTATTACATCAATTGGAAAAAATGGAAACTTGCAGTGACTTGACTCATTCCTGAAGGCATCACTGAAATTTTGGAAAAGACTTCAGTTATGTTCTATTGATCAATAAAAGATGATAACAGTGGATTCTTTATAAATTCCCCTTCTATTAGTTTCCATTATCCCCAACCTTCTAATAAACTACTTTGAAATTAGGAATATAGTTTCTAAATAATAATAAACCTTATTTTTCCACAAATTGTATAAGTTTTATAGATGACAGCTTGGAGAATATTTTAAATTTTCATCAATCAGGATTTTTACAACACAACAAAAATTAGATTAAAATATAAGAGAAAAGTTTGATCTTTCTAAATTTGGTTCAAACATAATATTATAGTATTATTTTAATTTTAGAACCTGATCTGGCCGTAATAATGTTCCAGTGTAACACTAAGGAAAGGTTTAGCAACATAATTCATACACAAATGTATACACAGATTGAGGAACAGAGATTTAAATATTACATTAAGACAAATAAAGTATGAATCAAACCATACAGAGGGACAGCTTACCAGAATTTGAGACCACAGTTACAGCCTCTCCATGAGGCTCAATAGGATTCAATAGGATTCAGTTTCAGATATACGATTGACAAAATATAGATTTAATTTATTGCCAATATTGGCTAGGAACAGATGATTTGCCTTCCACAACCAGATTTTATTTGAACTGGCCATCATTTGATGTTGATAGATAAGTTGCGCTTATTTAAAGCACGTCCAACTGCTTTAACAGCTCCTGTAGAACATCCAGTACATAGGAGAGGCCTCCAATGACTTATAGAAACACTAGAAAAGGCTTTTATATATGCTGACTGCAATCACAGGAGCCATTTCTAAATATTAGATATAGTGGTGAAATAATCAGTAATGCAGCAACTTCAGTCTGTAGAAGTCACAAGTCATGTCATTAAGTGACACAGCTTCAAAGAATGAAACAATGCACCCTTAATAAAATTTACATAGTAGATAGTGCATGTTTATATAAAGAAAGGCCAAATTTTTATATTTGTGCTTATATAAGTTTGTTCCACTTTACTGTGTTTCTCTATGAATTAGTTTTTATAATCTCCATCAAAAAAACTTCTATACATATATATTTTATTTTTTCTAAACCATTGTTTTTTAGACATAGATATTTTAATAATGTTGCTTTTCTGTAAAATAATATATGAATGATAGAAAATGTCTAAATTTTAGGCAAATTTGATTAAACAAATTGACCATTCCATTCTTCTGCGCATAAAGCATAATAATATTTATAGCAAATAAAATAAAAAGCACAAGACAAATGAATTTTACTAGTAAATTCATTTGTTTATTTGGCAGTAATTAAGTAATTCAACTATACAGTAGTATGCAAAAGACAGTTCTAGCATCTTTACCTAAATGGATCATAAAATGAGAAAAATTGAGAGGTCTTAATTTAGTACATAGCTACTGTATGAATTGTAATCTGCTGAATATTATATTTTTAACTGGAGCATGACATGAGTTTGCAACAATTTTTAAATATACAGCTTTTCATATATTTTATGAAAAGTTGCATAGTTATATACTTTAATTGTTAATAAATAATGTAAATTAAATTATGACAGCAAATGTTATGTAGTAATTAGGCTGCTGGACAGGTTGTAGTCTTTCTTTAGGCATGAAAGCCAATTGGGTGACTTGTGCCAATCAGTCTCTCCTAGCCCTTGACTGGGAAGTCAAAAAAGTCCATCTATCAACATTGCTTCTGGTCCGTAACCTTCTGTAGAAAGAGGCCTTCTTTACACACTGGATTAATATGAGCTGATAATAAGCAAACTAGTAAATAGTGTTACTGATAAACTGGGTCATATTCAGAGCCAACAAACATCACATCTCCTGTAATGGTAAAAGAATTTGTATCATTCTTTAAATAAAATTACGCAGTGATGTTCTCACTGAATGGTGCACAATTGCAGAACAGATTTTTTATGGGCAAATTCATTTTTGGAATTTTTGGCTCCTCTTTTTCCCAAGTATTAATAGTTTCTGACCCTTTCTTTGCAACTGTATCCCTTCTAGTATAAGAAATAGAAAAGAAATAACTGTTCATTAGCACATCTCTCTCCGTTTCTCATAAGATCTTTTAATTAGTATTCAACTATTTTTCTGATTTTCTTTTACCCCATAAAATTGCTCACAATCTTAAAGCCATGTCATCAAAGTAGTTAGAAAATGCATCAATATATAGTTGCTTAACATCCTTGATTTACAAATAAGGATTCTAAATTTATTAGATGCAAAAAATCCCAGATTCAGATTTCCTAGATAGAACTAAGAAATATCATGAAAGGTTGCAAACCACTACTTCCCAACAATTAAAATGAAGTGATCGAAACAGACCAGTGCTTTGCCTCAATAGATAGCTTCCAATGTTCCAGCTAGATGGCTTCCTTCTCTTAAGAATTTACTTTGGGACCAAGGTTAGCAAAAACTGAGAATTGGAAACAGATCAAATGAAAAAGATGATTCCTACAATTCCCTCTGTTATAACTAGGAAACATTTCTGAAGTTATTGAAAGTAGGTGCCAGTTTTGATCCTTAAATAGTCCTTTCTGCAGAATTCATATGTGAATTCTATATTTAGCTATATCCCAATTCTTTCTAAAGATACCAGAGTTGCCCAGATTATGATAAGGATTTCTACTGGAAAACAAATTCTATTTATCTTGATTGCCTCTTTCCAACTCTTGAGTTGGTTACTAGAATAAAATAAAAGCACAACAATTTTAACAACATATTTTTTCAGTCAGAAGTGATAATTTTAATACAAAATTCAGTCAACTGCTATCACTCAGTATAATCTTCACTGCTCAGCTGTACATCTGAAGATAATGTTACAATAAACTTAATTTACACAGTTTAGTTTTCACTAATCTCCTAATATAGAAAAAGACAGTATAAATTGCACATTATAAGCTATGACCTAAAAGGCTCTACCCATTTAGCTAAGTAAACTTTGCATATAGATTTTTATTATCCACACTTGTGATAAAATTAATTCACTAGGTATTTCTCACTTCAAAAAAAAAGAAGAGCCTAACAAAAATGTACTACTAATTAAATTCCATTGCAACTTCAAATCTTTGAAACATAATATCCATTCAATGGTTTGCTAACAACTTAAGCACCAAAACATGCCATACCTATGGCAATATTCATTTTTAGTAAAGAATAATTAGGTAGTATCATCGTATACTATACCTATGACCATGATTGAGACCAGAATTTCCACTGTTAAGCATGGATGTTAAGTGAATCATGCCTGATTTTATGACAATTTTTGCCATGGTTCTAAAGTGTATCACCACAGTTCTTAAGAGAATCACATGGACGTTAAATGAATCTGGCTTCCATCACTGACTTTAATTGTTAGAAGCCAGTAGGGAAGATTGCAATGGTGATTACATGACCCTGGGACAGTGGTGGGTTGCTCCCGGCTCGGGCCGGTTCGCACACTGTGACGTCACCAAACCGGTTCTATGTGACCAGGAGCTGGTCCCACCCATGCGCCTGTACTTACCGGTGTCTGCGTGGAGCCCGCAAAGCGCGCTTGCGCAAAACACTTTTTTTGAGGGTTTTATCAAAAAAAGCTTCTGCGTATGCGTGGGAGCACCTGTTCGGCACGTGTGGGCACTCTGTGCATGCACTCTGTGCACGCTCCGCGTGCTCCGATCATGCACAAAGTGCATGCGCCCTTAGAACCAGTAGTAAAGGTAAATAGAACCCACCCCTGCCCTGGGACCCTTCAAACATCATAAATACATGCTGGTTTTTGATCAAATTTTGACCATGTAACTGTTAGAATGCTATAACTTCTGTAAGTGTGAATACTGGTTGTAAATAACTTTTTCTAATGTTGTTATAACTTTGAATGGTTGCTAAACGAATGGTTGTAAGTCAAGGACGTCCTTTATTAGCTCACTAGCTACCTAATTAGAATTTAGAAAAAGACTTCACATAATAACTTAAATATCTGTTCCCATTTTTTTCTCAATAACAGTAAGTTCAGGGCATATTCTAGTCAATTTTCTGTTTTGTGCACTAACCATTAAGTCTTGATTTGTTTCTTCCTGCTTCATCTGCCTATACAATTTTTTGTCTCTTGAGTGTACCAATCCCTGGAGAACCTGTCATCACACAATGTCACTTTGAATTCCATGAAAGTGATATGTGGGAAAACTGTAAGGCAGCCTCAAACTACAATTCAAGCATTTGTAGGAGGTAATAGAAACTTCTCCCAGAAGTTGCATCATCCTTAAAAAATTCAGAAATGCTGAAACTCTCAGCTCCCAGTGGCATAATGGCTGGAGAAAGAGGATCAGAAAGGTATTCCCCACTTCTCCCAAAGTTCTCAGGCTATAAAGGAAAGAATGGAAAATTACTTTCAGCCTTCCCAGGTAGACCAGACAGGAAACACGATCGGATGAGTCAATTCTACTTTATTGTAAGGTTACTTTAACAGAATCTTATAAGTCTGAAAATATAAATCTCCCTCCATCTCCTTTAAATCTTTCTGTTGTTCTTTTTTTAAAAAAAAACATTGAATTTACTTCAAGAGTTATTATTAGAAAAACCCCATTCTATACCACGCTTAATATTATTTTCAGAATGTGGAAAAGGGGTGTTGATTCTTACCTGACACGCACCTTCTTGTTGGTTGGAGACATCAGCCAGAAATGGGTTGTGCTCGTCTACTCAGATGAAGGACCGAGCCTGTCAAAGTTGTTAAGTCCTGCTCTTGTTGCCGGGGAATCCCAGCTTTCGGCGAAGACAAAGAAACAGACTTGACGTGTTGGCAAGAGAGAAGTAAGTTAGAAAGTAAGACCAGACAGACAGAGGGAGGGGCTGGCTGATGTCTCTAACCAATGAGAAGGTGCATGTCAGGTAAGAACCAACGCCCCTTCTCCGTATTGGTTGGATATATCAGCCAGAAATGGGACATACCAAAGCATGTTGTCCCAAGTCAAGGGTGGGCCAGGGACTCCCCACCAGTATGCCCCCTTTGTAGCACCCTGTGACCAAATGCTGCGTCTGCTGACACAAACTGGTCCAAGCGATAGTGTCTAATAAAAGGTGAAGGGGAAGTCCAAGTTGCCCTGCAGATATCAGCCATGAAGCCTGAGTAGCCCAAGACGCTCAGGTGGCTGCGCTGCAGGTCGAATGCGCCATCAAGCGAGCAGGGCATGGCAAAGCATGGGTGTCATAAGCCTTTGCAATGGTGTGATGAATCCAATGACCGATGGTCGATGGGGTAACCTTAGGACCCAGGGAAGCTGGTGTAAAGGAAACTAACAAGGCCTCCATCCGCCAAAACTCCACCGTCCGCTTAATGTAAATTCGAAGAGCCCTCCATACATCTAAACAGTGCCAGCGGCATTCCAAGGGATAGAATGGTCTGGGGCAGAAATGTGAAAGGACCAGTTCCTGTAGCCTGTGGTACGGAGTGTTTACCTTAGGAACAAATGCTGGGTCAAGGCGCAGCACCACACGGTTAGCATGGAAGATGCACAGGTCACTGCGGACAGAGAGGGCTGCAATCTCTGAAATCCGCAGAGCCGAGGTGATTGCAACCAAGAATGCCACCTTGCAGGACAGCAGATGAAGACTAACCTGTCGTAAAGGTTCATAGGCCTCTGCTGTAAGCGAGTTGAAAATGAGCAACAAATCCAGGTGGGATACCGGTGCAGTACAGGCGGGCTCAAGTTTGAAGCCCCTACCAGAAAACACCTGATGTTAGGATGCTGTGACAAGGAAGGTAGAGAGCCGCAGGTCAGAATGGAGGACAAAGCCACCACTTCACTCCAAAGGGGGTTGGGCGAAAGCCCTCTGTCAAGCCCATCCTACAAGAACTCAAGGACTTGGGTGACTGAAGCCTGCAATGGATCCATCGATAGGCGAAAACACCAGGCACAAAAGGCCTGTCAGTTGGCCGAGTAAATACGTTCCGTGGAAGGCCGCCAAGAAGCCTGGATAGTGCGGATGACCCTGGAAGACAGGTTGTCAGCCCTCAGAGTGCGCTGCTCAATCTCCAGGCGATCAGTTGGAGGCAGTGAGGTCTGGATGGACCAACACCCCATGGCTGAGAACGTCCACTCCCTGAGGAATCCTCCAGGGTGGAGCCACCAACAAGGTCTTGAAATTGGCAAACCAGGCCCTCCTGGGCCAATGAGGTGTCACAAGCACAATCTCTACCCTCTCGTGCAGAATCTTTCGCACCACCCTCAGAATGAGGGGCAATAGTGGAAATGTATACAGAAGACCTTGTGGCCACGGACTCCGGAGCGTGTCCACACTCTCCACCCTCTGAGCTGGAAATCAAGTGAAAAACCATGGCAGTTGAGCGTTCTTGGGGGTGGCAAACAAGTCCACCTCCAGAAGGCCAAATCGGGCTATCAGGTCCTGGAAGAGGGGCGGATGTAGGCGCCACTCCGCATGGTTGATGGTCTGATGACTGAACCAGTCCGCCTGCATGTTGCATACTCCAGAGATATGCTCCGCATACAGGGATTGAAGGTGTCTTGCGGCTCAAAGGCCGAGTCTTTTGGCTTCCATCATAAGACTCTGTGAGCGGGTGCCTCCCTGGCAATTGATATGCACTTTTGTAGTCATGTTGTCGGTCAACACCAAGTCATGGGCGTGGAGGATGAGATGGTGAAACTGACAAAGAGCGAGATAGACCGCTCGCAGCTCCAGCCAGTTAATGCTGTGGTGAAGTTCACGGCTCGACCACCAACCCTGGGCGACCTGCCACTGAAGATGAGCCCCCCAGCCTAGCAGACTGGCATCAGTCATCAACATCAGATGAGGTGGGTCCAGAGAAATGTGCCTCTTGGCTATGTCAGGAGACCGCCACCAAGTGAGGGACCTCATATGTTGGGTGGAACCCGGACCTTTGTTGGGGAAGTGCCCTTTCCTGCCTTCTGAAAAGGCAAAAGAAACCATTGCAGGTCACGCAAATGAAGCCGTGCCCATAGGGTAATCTGAATGGCTGAGATCATCTTCCCCAGGAGCCAAGGATACCTTCTGCTCGGACTGGACCAAATGAACAAGGTCCCTAAGACTAGCTTGATGCTCCTTCGACAAGTAAACCTTCTCCGACAAGTAAACCCTCTCCTCATGGGAATCAATAACCGTCCCAAGATGATTAATGCAAGTGGAAGGGTCCAACTGACTCTTCTCAACATTGACATAAAAACTGTGTTCCTGAAGACAGGAAATAGTTACCTGGAGATCTTCTTTGCACTGTTGTCTAGACAAGGACTGGATTAAAATATTGTCCAGGTAACATTACACGGACAGGTATGGCTCGGAGATGGACTGCCAAAGCATCAAGCACCTTAGTAAAGGTGCGTGGGTCAGAGGAAAGGCCAAAGGGCAATGCTCGGTATTGATAATGATTACCGGCATAGTAAAACCTGAGAAATTTGAGATGGGGCAAACAAATTGGAATAAGCCTCAGTGAGGTCTAAAGAGGTGAGGAAGTCGCCCTTCCTAACGCCAGCCAGAATGGATTGCAAAGATTGCATCTTAAATTGTCTGTAAACGATGTAATGGTTCAGATGCTTTAGGTCCAAAATAGGTCTCCAGCCTCCTGATGACTTTGGCACCAGAAAAACAAGGGAATAAAACCCATGCTCTGCCTGGGCCTCATGCACCCTCTGGATAGCTCTAATGTCCATAAGATGTTGCATTGCAGAGTCCATAAGGGACTTAACACAGTTCTTAGAGACCGGCATCATATAAAAAATTTGGGAGGGGTGGAGACAAATTAAAGGGATAGACCAGATCTTACCGTATCCCTGACCCATGTGTCAGAAGTGATTTGATCCCATCGATCAGTGAAAAACACAATTTGCCCCCGATGGGATGATCAGATCTGGAATTAATGCTGGCGGTGGAAAGGATGACCCCCTCCCCCACGAAAGGGCCATCTACCAGAATATGGTTTACCTTGGGATGTCCTGTCTGGCGGTCCCTGCTGCCTAGCCCCCATAGAGGGAAGAAATCTGGAAGAAGACACCACCCACTTACCTCCCCTGGACCAGAAGCACAGATGTTGATTGGAGCCCCCATAAAGCTGCATCAGGTATGGTCAACTGACAATCCTGCAGCGACACTTGGTCAGCACTAAAACCTGGAGAGCCTGGCTGAGCCTGGACCCTAGAGGAATCCTTGCTGGCCTTGTTGCAGATTTTCTGCAAAGCTAAATGTCTGCGCTGCTGATCCCTTGAGGATGCTTTGCAGTAACTGCCTGACTTACACAATGATTTTGAAGCAGTGGCTACCTGGGCAGTAGCTTGCACAGAAGTTGGTTGCCCCAACTCCGACCTTTCCTTGGGCTGGG
Organism: Grayia smithii; assembly: GCA_032468115.1. Taxonomy (NCBI): domain Eukaryota; kingdom Metazoa; phylum Chordata; class Lepidosauria; order Squamata; family Grayiidae; genus Grayia; species Grayia smithii. The sequence goes on from JANHFM010004019.1 coordinate 75,853, forward strand.
AGGACCTAGCCGTCCCTTCTGCCCTTTTTGATTTCTGCTGTGCTTTAGGCATTCTGCAGGCTGGATAGAAGCTGAAAATTGGGCCAGGGCTCACCACAGGCCCCTTTATGATCTATGTATTTACGATAGATCGTAAATATAATGGCCTCTCAACAGCATTGGCTACTTTACTGGCCAGAAGTAAGATTTTTGTAACGTGCCCTCCATGCGAGGTAGGACCGTTCAATCAACAAACAGGACACGTATTAACCTGCCAGGCTAGGCCTTCACCACAGGCAGCAGTCAGAGCAATAACCTAGTTCTGGATAATGGCTCAGGTCAAATTGGAGCACAAGACTCCTGATCCAAAAAGGCCCAGCAAGGCCAGCACTCAGCACAGCAGAAAAAATGGCTGCCAGTCAACACTGAAAGTGGAGCACAAGACTCCTGAAATGGTGATGCCAGCAACTGGGAGAGCGCAGGCAGCAGACACTGGTGCAGTGAGGCCAGGGAAGTCCAAGGCACAGACCCTTGGATCCCTCTGGGCTGTCGCTCTTGCCATCAGGCAGAGTAATGTTGGGTGGCAGGAGCTCTTAAAATGGCCATCCGACATGGCTGAGAAGGCTGTGGGGTGCGGAATAGGGAGTGCAAAGCTCCTGTGCTGTTAACAAGCCCAGCGGCCGCTCGTCAGCTGTTTTTCAGCCACCCGAGAGAAGTGGAAGCGGCGTGAGGCTTTCAGAGGGAGTGCGAAGCTTCCCAGGCCATTAAAACGATCTTTGGAGTCGGGCGGCAGTTTCTGAACTAAAATGGCCGCCCAACTCTCTACGAGGGAGCGCAAAGCTCCTGACAGTGTTTTACAACAGCAGGGTTGAAGTGCGAAGCTCCTGCAGCACCAAAGGTAAAATTGAGCTTTAAAACGGAGCGCAAAGCTCTTGCACGCTTCCCCCAGCCAGAGCCACAATAATTCCAGTAAGTGAAAATTACCTAAAAGGAAAAAAAAGTAACACCAGGCCTGATAAAGGCCTGGCACAAGGCAGAGCTCAAACTCTGAGCTCAAAAGGACAAAAATCCCTAGCTCTCAGGTGAGTACCCCCTGTACTCACAATAACCCAGATAAGGGAATTCACAATCACAGGAGATAAAGAGCCAGAAATGGGCAGAGAAGAAACCAACATGTCCATCCAGTCTGAAGACTGAGCCGAAAGCTGGGATTCCCCGGGAACAAGGCGGGACTTAACAACTTTGACAGGCTCGGTCCTTCATCTGAGTAGATGAGCACAACCCATTTCTGGCTGATGTTGCCAACCAATACAGAGAACATATTTTTCATCTATTATTCCATAATAATCCTTCTTTAACTTTTCTTAAATTGGATGCAAATGTTCTGATGTTCTGTCATCTAGGCGGTAATGTAGGAGGTTTAAAAGGAAGATAGTGAAGAACAAAATGTGTAACATTTCTTTGCAGCTATACTTTACAAACTAACACATACACATTGACTTTTATTTGAGGTCAATAACAGTATTTATTGATCTGAAAAGTTAATACTGACTGAGGTCAATATTAGATCTCAAGGTTCAACAATTCTGTATAATAGGTTATATTTCTTACCCATATATAAACAAGAAGTTTTTAAAAAGCACCTTAAATATATAAAAATATTGAAGGCTCATATTATAGAAAAAAATCACTAGAATCAAAATAATAGATTTTGATCAACCATTTTTTAAAAGCCTAAAATGGTTGAGAATTCAATTTGACAGATTTTCTATAAAGGAAAGTTAGAAAGTACAATACAACATGTAAGCAATGTTATTCTTTAATAAGCTTGTGTGTCAAATCAATATGTATCACTTAAAGGTTTGCTTCCCATGTGAATACACATATCTGGAAATGGTGAAACTATTACCATAAAATACACCCACTATTATCAATACACAATAGTCAATTACACTTTGGCCTTACTAATTTCAAGAAAAAATAATATGTACAAATCTGATGTCAGAAGTGACAATATTCCAAATCAAGGGGAGAAACATTTTTATTCCAATTATATTTTAATATTTGATAACATGGCTAACCATTGAGAAACTGTAGAAAATGCCTATGTTAAATGTACAAGAGCATATCCAAAAACAAGATATGGTTACCAGTCATTTGATTCTTTCAATGTATGCTATGCCTACTTCTTATATTAGAGTTAAAAGTAGTTTCTTACTCTATATAGTTTTAAAAGTTTAATAAATGTATAAAAGCAATATGACCAATATAATTTGGGTTATGTTGATGTTGTTAATACTTTTAAGATTTTTTTATTTTTTATTTTTATTTTAATTAAATTTCTATGCCATCCTTCTCCCGACTCAGGGCGGCTCACAATGTAAAACATAAAGAATAAAAACATGTATAAACAACCACAAACGACATAGACTACAACAAATAAAAGAGGGGCAATAATAATAAATACTAAAAAATTTAACAATTTAAAACAATTTAAAACGGTCAGCTATAGCCTGCTTGGTAAAACAGCCACATCTTCAAGTCGCGGCAGAAGGAGCAGAGGTCGGGGGCAGTCCGAAGCTCCACGGGCAACTCATTCCACAGGGTCAGCATTCCCCAGAGAAGGCTGTCCCCCTGGGGGCCACCAGCCGACATTGTCTAGCTGAAGGCACCCAGAGGAGGCCAACCCTATGAGAGCACACCGGGCGTTGGGAGTATGATAGTGGCAGAAGGTAGTCCTGCAAATACCCTGGGCCTAAGCCATGTAGGGCTTTATAGGTCAAGACCAGCACCTTGAAGCGCATGTGGAGGGCAACTGGGAGCCAGTGCAGCTCGCGCAAAAGTGGCATAACATGGGAGTAATGCGATACCCCCATGACTACCCGCATGGCCACATTCTGGACCAGCTGAAGCCTCCGCATGCACCGCAAGGGCAGTCCCATGTAGAGGACATTGCAATAGTCCAGTCTAGAGGTGTCAAGGGCATGAGTGACTATGCACAATGCATCTCGGTCCAGGAAAGGACACAACTGGCACACCAGGCGAACCTGTGCAAAAGCCCCCCTGGTCACGGCCGTCAGATGATCTTCCAGGGACAGCCGTGAATCCAGGAAGACGCCTAAGTTGCGAGCCCTTTCCGAGGGGCCAAAGCCTCCCCCCCATTGAAAGTGATGGGATCTCTTGGACTCGAGATGATGAAATCCACAGCCACTCGGTTTTGGAGGGATTGAGCCTAAGCCTGTTTCTCCCCATCCAGACCCGCACCACTTTCAGGCACCGGGACATCACGGCAAGGGCATCACTGGGTTTGTCCGGGGTGGAGATGTATAGCTGGGTATACTTGATGATACCTCACCCTGAAGCTACGAATGATCTCACCCAGCGGCTTCATACAGATGTTGAACAGGAGAGGGGAAAGGACCGACCCCTGAGGCACCCCACAAGTGAGAGGCCTTGGGGTCGATCTCTGACCCCCCGCCAACACAAACTGCGAACGGCCCGAGAGGTAGGAGGAGAACTACTGAAGAACAGTGCCTCCCACCCCCAATCCTCGGAGCCGCCACAGAAGGATACCATGGTCGATGGTATCAAAAGCCGCTGAGAGGTCAAGTAGGACCAGGACAGAGAAACAATCCCTGTCCTAAAGATGTCAGAATGTTAAAAGTATTAACAACATCCTGCATATATCATGTCACTGCATTACAGCATCCTGAATATTCTTGCAGCTAAATTTCTAAGAACATAAACATCATATGAATTGAAACCTTTTTCAGAAGAGGAATGTACATGGAAGGAATCCCATTAAAATACAGATCAGTATTTAAAGTGGTCAGTTTGGGCAATGCTTTTCTTTCAGCGTAGTAAAACAAATCTGTTAAAATACAATCCCAAATATTAGTTCAGGATTTTGTATATCCCTGTTTACTCACATAGTCTATTAGTGTCAGTTGCATAAATAAATAAATAATGCAGAGAGATGGGCTGCATGTACTTGTGCATGCATGCGCGTCCATGTATATGCAACTATGCAACTAAAAATAAATATTGCATACTTTCAGTTTTAAAAGAAGCCCCTAATGAGGATCCAGATTGACAATATATTTTGAAGATAACGCCCTTATCTAACATGATTTCTGGCATAAGTGAATGAATTAAAGTGAAAGATTTCAAGCATTTACATTGTTATTACCAAATGGATATTATTTTTAATATCTGCAAAGAAAATGAATTTGTATTGAAAAGTAAAAGATGACCTTCATTCATAACTGAATTATAGTTAATAATATAATGCTTTAAATAATTACTCCAAATAGGTCCCACTGAAACATGACTTAATGTAAGGCATTTGGGCATATGACTGCAATATAAACTGTAGCTCATTACTAACTTTTATTGCAAAACGTTTATTTGTTTTTTCATCATATCAAGAAGAAAAAAGAACAAATAACAGTTTGCCTCAAAATGTATACCTTTGTTTTGAAAGAAATCTGAGAAATGGAATGTAAAATGTGAAATTATGCCTCTATGAATCTAAAGGGAATGAGTAGAAAAATATTCTTTTAGCATTTAAACAAATACCAGAACTAACCTAATCTCAAAAGGCCTATATTTACATATATACACACATGCAATTCATTAAAAATTAACCAACAGATAAGAACCCAAATTGTGTTACAGCACAATTTGGCTTACATTATATTCTGAAAAGACATTGATATATACCTGGTATTAGATTTGTTGCATATTCCTGAGCATAGAACCAAAGTTGTCAGTGTATTTCACAGGCTTTCAAATTATATTAGCTTAAGAATAGCTTGAGCCTGCAAAGAATTACTGAATGAAATAGATATAATTATTTGTCTTTTGAGAAAAAAAAAGAACAAGACTGCTTCTACACCTGTCTTAGTGACATCAAATAGTAGCAAATAGAGTTTCAGGTTCTTTTCAACCACTTATTTCGCTTACTGAACAATTTTACTTTACTGATTTATATTTAGGCCAAATGTAACATGATGGTAATTATCTGAATACCTTTAACTGCTTTGGACCATATTACATAAAGCAATTCAGCTAGCAGGAATTGGAATTGGCTTTTTCTGAAAAATTTTCAATGGCCTTTAAGGTCCATTTTGGTGGCCAAGTTTTCACCTGTTATCTTAGGGCACAGATATACATTATACAGTTTCAGTAGTTTGGGACGAATTTATTTCTTATTTGGTTATGATGTTTCATCAATAATAACAGTTGAAACAGCAAAATAAACATATTTTACACAAACATATTGAAAATATTCATTGTTGTATTAGAAAAAATAGGGTTTCTACCCCTCCCCATCCTTCCTTTTGTACTTTCAGTACAAAAAATATCATTGGCTCTGGATATTTTCAACTGGTGATGGTTGATTGTGATAGTTTCCTTGGCTGCTATTTTTTTTTTTGTGTGTGATTGGAATTATTTTAAGTTTCTTTTAATACCATTCACCACTCAGAATCATTTTTTGAGATGGACAACCCTACAAATTGAATGAATCAATGAATCAATCAAAACATTATTTGTGTGAAATTTCTGCAGATTCCTATTTGGACTTTATTATTTTATATTCAATAAAATATGAGTTATCTCAAACAAAAAGGACTTGTTAGCAACAATTAACATGGTAATTTCATTTACGAATGAAATTTAGATAGTTATTTTGGAGATAAGACAATTAATAGAATCTGTCTCTAAAAATGTATAAAACAGACCACAACATACTTCTTAGTAAGATAGAAAGAAGTGGGATAGATAGCATCACCACCAGATGGATTCGCAACTGGCTGACAAACCGTCCTTAATGGGTCTAAGTCTACATGGAGGTAAGTAAGCGGTGAGGTACCACAAGGTTTTAAAGTAAAGAAGGTAACAGGCAAAAAGAGGATATTTTTACTCACACCAAGGTATAGAAAGGATTCAACAGAAAGGAGAAATCCAAAGACACACCTAGTTGCACTGAAGGACTGAGCAAAAGTGGGTCTAACCAGCAGAGGCGGGGCTTAAATTTAAATTTGACAGGCTCAGTCCCTTCAACTGAAGAGCGAGCACCACCCATGCCTGGACGATGTCTCCAACCAAGACAGAGAAGTAAGCGGTGGGGTACCACAAGGTTCTGTCTTAGGCCCAGTACTCTTCAATATCTTTATAAATGATTTAGATGAGGAATAGAAGGGGAACTTACCAAATTTGCAGATGATACTAAGCTGGCAGGAATAGCTAACACCCTAGAAGATAGGCT
>JANHFM010004019.1:93101-105953 GCA_032468115.1 Grayia smithii
GTTGGAAAACTATGTTACTCACTCAGACCCATTCTAATTTAAAATAAAGCTTAAATGTATGATGAGGAACTATTTGCTTTCCTATTAGAATCACCTCCCTTCCTTTCTATTTTATATTTGACTCTCCTTTGTGCTTGTTATTACCATTAAAACTGAATTTAAGTTTTTTAGTACGAATCTGTACTTTCATTAAATTATTCTGTATAAATAAGCATATATGATGATGATGCTAATTAATAAGGATAGAGCTGAAGAAACTGTTTACTCAGTTGCTTTTTTATGACAGTATTTTTCAAAAATTGATATAATGAAAAATACTATCTATAATTCACATGAATGCAGGAAATTCAAACTACTTGATTAATGAAAAAAAATCTTGATTTATTAAGGAACTCTATATAGTACTAATTTTTCTGTACTGTACTTCATTTGGTTATTCTTCAGTTTTTCTCAATGAACAAACACCATCCTGTCTCTGTCTCACCTTTTTGAAATACATGCAGTTTATAACAGAGGTCATCCACCAAATACCACAAGAATAAACAAGCACAGTTTGTTTTTCTGTCTCTCTTTGGCAAGAACTGAAAGGTGTTATTATGCCACTATCTCAAAAAACTGGTTCCCTAGCAACTTCTACTATACCAAATTCTAGGAGTAAGAATTTTATTTAAACTCTCTCTCTCTTCACACACACACACACACACACACACACACACAGAGGGAGGGAGGGAGGGAGGGAGGGACGGAGAGAGAATTGTGTAAGCAAAAAATAAAACCAAGGAGAAATCTAAAAAAAGAAAAAGTACTCTACAAAATGTCAAGAAATAATCATTTGATGATTTGATATTACTTTTGAAGTACTGTTATCTCTTCTGGTCATTTCCTCGAATGAAAAAGGACCCTAATTTGCATTCACTACAGCATATGCACAAATAAATAATAAATATAGGAGGCACAACTGAGCACACATCTACAGTTCAGTATACGTGCATGCAATATTTTCATATTGTTTTGTATGCCGGTAGATCTACACAATGAGGTATTGCTTGTACCTTTCAAGCAGAGGGTTTTTTTCCCCCTACTGTTACAGTACCTTCTGTTGTGCAGATATCATTACAGGATCTGATTTCAAAATGGTGTTCAAACACATATCAAATACTAGCGGGTTTTTTTTTTTTACAGATTCCTTAAATTATCTTTTTTCTTAGTGCTATTAAAGAATTGTAATTTTAAAAGTATGACCTAGGGATTCTGATGAAATGTATGATTATTAAAGAAAAGAGTCACATAGTGCTAGAACATTTTAAAGGAGATATAGATATAGATAAATATAGATATATAGATATATAATGCGTGCGTTCTGCAGATTTCTGTGCAAGTGACCAAAAAGATTTATTCAGATATGAAAAGCTAGCTTTAAAGGAAAAGCTAGGCAACAAAATACTCACCTCTTCACGTAATTTTATCAACTGCAACATGAATGCACAGAAAAAGATAAAAAGGAAAGAAATGGCAGGAAAGAAAGATCAGTTGTGTGACAGGATACAGAATTAACATTGACAATTTATCTGTTTACATGTTTAGCATTTAAAAATCACAGACAAACACATTAAAAGACCCTAAACATAGACTACATGCAGAGTTTTTTGAACGAATAAAGATCACTTTCGCACACTGTCACATTAAACAAAGAGAATAGTGTGAAATTCTCTTTTAAACCACATCTAAGACACTATCATGAAATAAAGGGGAATGACTTCATAGAAGTCTATAATACAAAAAGGAGAAAACAAGTTTACTATTCCTCTCTTCTAAGATAGTACAGCTGAAGTGATTTTGTATATACAAGATTTCTACATTTTTTTATTTTGTTAGTACTGACATCTGCCTTTTTATGTCTCCCTATACATCTATCTTACTAAATCAGCTAGAATAACTATAACTGATGGCTATAGAAACGCCAACTTATGTGCCATTTTAAACTGTACTATTTTTAATCTAAATTTAGTTAGTCTACACTATTTAATATTGTAATTATTATTATGTATTCAAATAATATAAATAACTGAGGAACACTGTTTTATTAGACATTTTGACTATACCATTCTTTATGCTTTTGAAGAGAATTTACTTCAAAAAGTTATTACTTTTCACTATTCTGCTCTTTCAAATGGTGTATTCTAATTAACTAAGCAAAAGAAGAATCCCTTCAATTGATTTTGTCAACTATACTGCATAATACATTTAAAATAATATTTTAAATACTATTGTAATTGTGCTGAGGTATAAATACACTCAGTCTATTTGCAACGCACACATAAAGTTTTAGTTATGATGGAAGGGAAAAAGCTTCTTTATTGAGAATATGTTATTTTAAAACTGAGAAGGTTTCTTCTTCAATTGGCCATTACCAATGTATTCATACATATGGAAAATAATTTTGAATTAGGGTGTAAATTTAGGAAGGACATTTTCCTCACACACACACACACATATACACACACAAACATACAGAGAGATAGAGAGATATACAAAACTAACTTAAATGATTCCTTATGCTCACATTGTTGATCTAGAATTTAAACATTTATAATGCCAAGCAAATGAAAACAAAGACATTATTTTAATTTTTAAGAAGAGTGCTGCATTCAATAGCTCTAGTTTTCTAAAGAGAAAAAATGGAAAAAGCATGTTTTCTAATCCAACCCCACCTGTTCTTAAATTAAAAGCACTCTGCAATCACTCTTTGGTTCGTTCTCTTGCTTCCTCCTCAATTTGCTTCTCCCAAAAGATAAACATTTGGTTTCCAAAAAAGATGGTTTGCAAATTTACTGCATCACTATGCTCACCCCCATCCCCTTTTGCAGATCACCATTCATGTAATGGCTATGATAGTTTAAGGGGCAAAGTTTAAAACTACTATTCTGCAATAGAAACCATTTGGGGCATGACACTCTGCCATAGTGAATGAAAGTTTTAAAATGCTCCACATTTGTTTTTTCAATAGGTGTCAAAAAGAGAGAGAAAGAGCGAAAGAGAGTTCTATCTTGTTTGTGCTGCATGGCTGAATTTAAGCTCTGAGTAGGATTTACAGCTAAGCTAAATAATAGCTGGTTTTCTTTTTTTAAATGAAATTCATTCAAAGTTAAATTCATTCAAATTAACAAAAGATTTTTCCCTCATTTAACAGTTATGACACTTGATGACATGCTACTACTTCTGTTTTTAAAAGCAGTATCCTAACCCTGCCAAACTGAATCAGAAAGCATAAATATGTGTGCAGACACAATTTCAGGTTATAATAATCAGCATATTTTTGAAACAAAGATTCTTCTCTTTTACTTCCCCTCCTCCACTTGATACAAGCGGTAATCTGTTCCTTTGTAGACAAAAAAAATCTGGTTTACGCTGGTTTGAACCAGTGGAATCTCTTGTGACTAAGCCTTCTCCTCTGAGTAGAATCAAAACTGCATCATGGAGAGTGTATGGGTCTGTGAGGCAGATCACGTGACATGGAGAACCACGGAATTTCCCTCCCAAGAAGCTGATAACGGCAGTGCCGTCTCTGCCCACATACAGATAACGAATAAATGCTGAACTCTATTAAACGCCCTTTACACATTATCATGGGTCGAACACACAATTTTCTGAACTTGTGAGACAGTCTATTTATTTTGCTATATACTCTCGGTATGTAACAGATTTGTGACTGGTAATGATCTGCTCTGCCAGACTATATGAAGTGATACCGACCTTCTTTAGATCTTGGAGAATTAAGTTGACCCATTTCTCTTTCCCCATCTGAAGAGTTTTAGAGTTTTGATACACTATATGCATAGGCAATCCAAGTCTTTATCAAAATTAGGATATCAAAAATTAGGCAGCCATATAATCACAAAATATTTCCTCTAGGTAAGAGCTGCTTTGTTGTACTGTATTTATCAACTTACACACTTACACTGCAATTAGTAAACTAATTATTAAAAAATGTCTCTCATCCTAAGAGGTCTAGTTAGATAGAGATTTTTTTTCTGCCATTCAATTGTGTCCAATTCTCAAAGGCTACCTGTATAAGTCCTGTAGTTTTCTCGGCAAGGTTTTTCAGACATGGTTTGCCATTGCATCTTTTCTAGAGCTGCGAGAAAGTGACTGGTGCACCTTCTCCTAGGTGGGAGAAGAGGTCAGTTTCCCAGTTTCTAGCCTGATGCCTTAACCACTACAGCAAACTGACTCTCTATATGGAAATACCATTTCCATTATTTTAGTAATGAAATTATAATTTCATATACTTTTGAAACAAGTTACCAATCTAGCATGTTATTTATTAACTATGTATCTAGTGTCCTTATCAAATAAATAAAAAATATTAAATAAAATTATAAACTGATAATGTATTCTATTTTTCTGCATTGCTGTATTTGAATCTTTCAAGGGAATTGATGATGCAATCAATAAACTTAAAACATTCTAAAGTTTTGCTTAAACATTGTTACACAAAGTTATGTAACCCACTGAGAAAGAAGACATAGATACCGTAATTTTTAAATAAATAACTAATATTATTATGGGGAGAGAATAACAAAAATACTGAAATATTCTGTTTTCATATTTTAAAATGTGTTTCATTTGATTATAGTGGAACAAAAGGCAAGATACACTCAGAACAAAAAATATACAGTCCGCTGAACTCAGTATAATTTATCCAAATTTCTACTTTAAATACTAACATGCAATGTAGAAAATAACAACTTTTCCATAAAGTAGTATGTCAAGTTAGTCTTTACTACTGGTATCTATAGTACCATAGAAGATAGGCAGAGCATAAAAGTGTTAAGTAAAAAAATAATTAAGTTAGACACATAACACAATAATTATCTCTAACGAAGCTATTAGGACAACCAAGATTCTTATTTTTTTCTCAAGGATCAAAATGTAATATAGAGTGTCTAATATTTTACCAACTATATTTTCCCAATCATATAATTTATTACAAATTACTTCAAGATATATGATTAGAATATATTAGATTTAGAATATTATTAGATTTAACATTTTTTTATGGACAGAAAAATAATGCCATCAAATATATAGACTTGCATATACTACAACGTGTTTATGTAAAGAACAGAATAATACATTACAGATAATTCTGTCTATTTCTGGAAATGCCTAATCTAGATTTGTTCTAGTGTTCTCACTTTCTTTGCTCTCTACTTAACTATGCAATAGGTAGGATGTAGATTTTAATACTGCTAGTCAGTCAGAACCAAATGTTTATGCTTATGTTTATAGAACACTTGCTTTTCCATTATTTATGCATTGATTAATGTTATTCCTGATAAATTGAATGAGTTTCATTCTTCAGTTTTAAACAAATGATTATATCAAGATCAGAAGAATTTTATAATATCCAGCATAAATTATACTGAAGTCCCATTCATCAATCAGAAACATTAAATAGGAAATTCTGTATATTGAAAGATTATTGATTAAAGATTATTATTGAAAGTTTCTAGATCCAACCCCAAAAGAGCTGACCAATCTATAGAAAGTTACTGAAAACTTTTCTCACTAACTATTGTCAAAGTATATTAAATCTGTTTACCTTTGTCAAGTTATAATTATAAATTTCACAAGTTAGACAATGAATGGATGGATGGATGGATAGTATACTTGAATATTAACTGACTTTGGACAATGAAATCACTTGCTACTGAATAAACTTTATGTTAATTTCATGGCATTCTCTACCAATTTCTTTTTGTTTTTACATATGTATCTAAATTTATTGTTGATAGTCATTAAAACATAAAAAACATAGTTTTCTTCATAGGATAGACTGATTCTTCTTAAAGGTGACAATAAAATAAAGCATGTACTCTTTATGGAAGAAGAACAGAAATTAAGATCAGTTGCAAACTTTTCATAATATTAAATAATTATACTTTTATTTTCACTAATTCACATTACTCCAATGCACATTATCTTTCTTATGTGTGAAATTGTCAAAATTTTATTTAAAAATATTATTATGTATGAAAGCAAAAAAATATATAGATCTTTATCCAGAGTAATCTTTGGGTAAAAGAAGAGTGCATGCCCATGAAAACAAAATAACTTTAAAAAGCCTCCTGAACACTTGCAATATTGGAGACTCTGAATAAAATATTTGGAAATATTTCACATTTCTTAACAATGCTAATATTTTATACTAAGTCAATTACACTTATATAGTTTTGATATAATTTCAGTTTTGTACATAGAACAAAATCTGATTCAGAGAGGCAACTACTCTGAGAGGAAAAGAAACTGTTACATTCTGAAATCCCATTTTCATTTGTTTTGCCTTCCAGTGTTGATTTAATTATATTTCCCTCTTATCAAAGCTGTATTATGTGACTTTATATTCCTTTTATATGTGTTTGGGTTTGTTGGCAAACGTTGTGTTTCTGCTTAAGTACTAAATAATAAAGAAAAAGAGAAGAAAATATTTTGGTTTTTTGTTTATTTATTTTTTTTAAAAAAATAGCAGACAGGGATCCAAGGTAAAGGGTTAAATTGTAAGATCTCCAAGAATCATTTTGAAGTTGATTAAGACCCCAGCTTTGCATTAAACAGTATCACTTCCACATGAGTTGTTACTAATGCTGTTAAGAAGCAGCTTGAGAAGCCCAGTGTGCCAATGACCTCCTTCACCCTCCAGCCACCCACTAGGGCTTCTTGATTAGCATCCTACCTGGATCTCTGAGGAATTCCCATCATCCCCTAGGAGCTCATTCCGCACCTCGTCACTGTAGGCAATCCGTGACCTTTTCTGTAAAATAAAAAAGAAAAAGAAAGAAATGTGAGCAAGCCAAGCTCTGGAACTATCACTATCAAGTTTGCTAAACTCAAAACCTCGAGAGCCCTCTAATGGATACTACTTAATACAAATTTCTAAACTTTTCAAGAAATTGTTTTAATAAAACGATGACAAATGTAATAAAAATCACCAATAAGTTTAGAGGAGTTTATAATTGTTAGATCAAATTAGCCTAGCACCATGCATCTTTACAAAAAAAAAAAAAAAAGAAATGCAAAACCTTTCCCATTAGATTTTGTATGAACTAAATTGCATTCTCCTTCTTTCTCCAATCCTAAAATGTCCTATTGTTTTATATAATCCTGTTCTAAGTAAAAGTGTCTAATTACAATATCCTCTATATTTTACCAACACTAAAAGAACAATGATTACACTGTATGCCATATAATTCAGATTCTACAATTAAGAGTTTTCATCTAATAATTAAACTATTATGCATAGAAATGGCAGTAACAAAAATGAAAATCATAAAAAAAAGCATGGGGGAAGAAATTTGATAGTTCGTTCTACTTCAGCTGCCATATATCAGATGTAAAACTTTTAAAGTAAAAATTCTTATATGCCTAAAGGCTAATGGCAAAGCCTAGAATCCCATTGATTGAAACCACACAGTAAAATCACTACCCTATACTCAAAGGGGAAAGAAACATGGACAAGCAAAATATATACTTTTCATTGGGTGTTTATTTGATTGATTTATGTAAACTGAAATGCAAAGAGTTACTGAAAGCTGCTGTTCAGGGAAAAAAAGTAATGTGCTCTTTTTTTCAAAAGGAGATAAGTTCAATAAAATAAATTCTTCTTTGAATATTAGATTGAAAAGAATTTTATCACAGAATATATGCTGGACTTAAATTAAATGCAGTACCCTGTGTTTTATTTTTTTCCAATATCATGTAAAACAAGTGGAAGTAATAACATTGAGAATGAAAGTTAATATGCAATAGCATCCTATGCCAAAGCTCATTAGATGAACATGTACAATTAAAAATGGTAACAGAAGACTTTCACGCAAACTTATGTGGATTTAAAATGAGAAAGAATTAGACACCTAAATGCTCATAATGTAATGCATGGCCATATACGTATGGTCAGCTGTGTTACTGGTTTCCTTTTAGGTAATTTGCTCTAAAGAATTCACTGGGTTTTGTTCATGTTCTTTTGAATTAAATACCATTAGTTTATAAGCAAACTTGAAGACAATAGAAAAGGATATTGATTGCTTTCAATGGTTGCAAAAAGATTGATGTTACAAGGCTAGATTGGCAATATCCATCAATTATATAAAGTCTACAGAATTTACCTTAGTTTCTACACTAAACTATATAGTCTGAACAAAGATTATACAGATGTTTAGAAAGTTAAATACATACTTCCATTTCCTAAATCTTTTATAAACTGTACTAACATAAATGATAGTAATAAATATAAGGAATTAGTGTTGGTTTTGTTCTGTGCATAAAAGATGCATGAGGGTGATACCCCGACCAACCTTATTTTTAAAGCATATTTTATTTTTAATTGAATTTAATAGAAAGCTAGCATATACTAAAAACTCAAGAGCTTCCAGAATCATTGATACTTTCAAGAATGCCCCTGAATTTGCTAGTGCCCCTAGGCACTCTTACTCTTATAAAATAAAAATGATGAGTGGTTGAAGCCCAGTCTTTTGGTTATAAAGGTGTCCGCTTACTTAGAAAAAAAGATAAAGGAAAGCTAAAGATTAATAGTTGGTTGGTGAGTGTGGGAATAAATAAGAAGGATGGTAGAGAACAAAATGCTAATTTGCCTTTTAGAAAATGTTGTTTCTGCCTGAGTTCAGGCCATTTTAGCAGCCATTTTGTGAACTGCCAAACATTCAGTTAAATTATTTGCTCTGATTACATTTTTTTAAATTGTGAAATGGATCCACCAGTCCCAAAGTATTGAGATATTACAAACTAGCAAACAGAGAAACCAAGTACAATACTAGTTAAATCAAATCCCTCATTTTATTGAGAAGATAGATGTAAAATACTTTTTAAAATATCTTTTTCACAACGCTACTTAATAGAAAATATATTTTAAGCTGTTATTGTTGCTGCTGCTACTACCACTACTACTACTGCTGCTGCTGCTACTACTACTACTACTATTTATGTGTATATATCAGGAAGAACAATCTCACATTAATAAAGTTAAAATAGTCATTACAGCATTAAAAGAAGTGGAAACCTTTAAAGCAGCTCTGGTATCACAGTCCCTGCTTAAATTATTCATTTCATCACAATGGGGGACTGCAGTATGCAAGAATTTCATATGGAGATCGATTTTGTTTTTCAATTTTTTTTCTAAAAAGCCAACAAATTGACATAGAATGCTCAATTATGATAATACCTTATTTTGTGTTTGATTTATATAAAAAGGGAATGAAGTTACAAACACATGTTAGTCATGAACCAATCCTTCTTTTCTATTTAAGGCTTCCCACTTTATACTGCTAATGTCTAACTATTTAGTCATCTTGGTCAAACAATTCCCAATAGATATAATATATAGTGATGTAATTCCAGAAATTCAACAGGAAACATAAGCTACTGGGCAAACTATGCATATTCTTTTAGGCCTACAACAACTTCAAACAATCCATCCAAAAAAACAAACAGATCTTCCTCTCCCCATAAGCAAACATATGACCAATTCAGCTCCCTAGAAGATACAGTACGGTAATGATTTAAAGTCCTGTGACTTCTACTATCCAGCCTCAGCTCTATAGAATGATATACTGATGAAGACAATAATAATTCTAGGCTTATTCTGTTTTTCTTTTCTCCAACATTTCCTGTACATACCATAAGAATTTGTAACAAATAAAATTGTTATTTTGTATATCTCTTAAATATACTCTAGAAGTGCAAAAAATAATTAAATTTCCATGAATTCAAAGGTTTCCAATAATACTCTACATCATATGAAAGATGACTCTTTAGAGGTAGGCAGTTGGTGATTCTGGGGATCAAAGAACTCCTCAAAATTCACATATCCTGTGTTGTAAATTCAAAACCTTTACATAGAACAGAGGTCCTCAAATCCAAGTCCATGGTCCATTACTGGTCCATGGCAGGTTAGGAACCAGTGAAACTTCATCTACACATGTATGGGATGTAGGTATCACTCAAAACCATGATCTTCCTGATCCGTGGGAAAATTGTTTTCCATGGAACTGGTTCCTGGTGCTCAAAAGTTGGGGACCGCTGACATAAAAGGTCAGCTAAGCACTCTAGGAAAACTTAATTGTACTTTCTTGCAGTCTAATGTCTATATCGGTCAAAAGATAAAAAAGAAAACATCAGAGATAGATTGGTGAATTCATCCTCTTTTGACTCTGACCCTTCTTCCTGCTTGCTTTAGCTGTACTTATCATGCACTCATCAGTAGGCTATCATGATGAATACAGTTCTGGACTGTAAAATAGGTCAACTCCAAGCATGCAGGTTTTAAAACCTAGAGTTGGTTCTATAAAATAACATCTGTCTGAAAATATATAATATGAATCAGACACGGCAAGCTGTGCTAGAAGTCTGTCTTATATTTAAATTTCATTGTACAACTATTTAGTGCAATATAGTTACATCATTCTTAGTACAGCTAATGTGTATTGTCACAGACCTTTTTTGTCACATTCTCAATAATAAAAGAAGCTTTATAAAACTACTAAGCTTTTTGCCTACAATTAGAAGCAACAGTACAATATTCATCAATAAATAATTTGATACTACTTTTGATCATAATTTCATTGCAAAATGAATTGATCACAGAGAAGATCAAGTCTTTGAACTAAAGTGCCTATTTGTTCTCTTAGCATCTATCTAAAATATCAACACAGTAGTCTCATTTGTCTTTAAAATAATAACTCTAATAATCTTACTAAGAACTTTTTATGAAGCTGAATGTCATTAGGGATGGCAAGAGAAATTTAATGTAACCAAAATAAAAGAATAAAAGTGCATTAGGCTCTCAACTTTGCAAATCTTTACTGAGTATACATTTACACTGTAGCCGAATGCAAGCCTGAGACTTTGTGCTAGAAAATGTCACACACACTACAACAGTTTGAAGGAATTCAATTCATAATGCATTTTATAAATAGTTAATGACTTCTATACATAAGCTAACCAGGCAAATCAAGAAATTGTCAACAATTTTAGTCTTAGTTGTCAGTTATCACTGTCTACAGTACTGCTACTTTATATGTATGTTTCCAGAAGACACAGAAGTTTTCCAGAGTTCAAATCCAATCCTTTTCTGAGAAGTCCAATATGAGTTTACTAGTTCCTATGCGCCCAATAAAGAGTTCTTTGTAACATGTTTTTGTTTGCTTTTTCCTGTACCACATCTTACTTATGCAAGATGATATGCATGCAGAAGCATTCCTCAATATTACCAGGGAAAAGATATGATTTTGTGCAGTTAAATGACAAAGTTTATAAGAATACAGCATCTTTTAAAAAATGGCACGGAGAAATGAGGTGATGATATCACCAAGAGGAGCAGGAATCCTACAACCAATTGTCCCAAACAGTGATCTCAAATGACAACCCTATGAACAGAAACATCTTGAAAATATGAGATTTTCTTCACTATCTTTTCAACATTTGAACTTCCAAACTTCACAGAAACACAGTTCAATTTTTCACAGCAACGACACCATTTTTCAGAAATCTATGCATTATTCTATTCTATTCTATTCTATTCTATTCTATTCTATTCTATTCTATTCTATTCTATTCTATATGGCCTAATTCATTTTCAGATGTAAATATTATCTAATACACAGTCATTAGTAATTAAACTTTTCATCAAAAGTCTAAATTGAAAAGATTTGTAGACAATTCAAAAATATAATTTTTAGATATCAATGTATATTGATTGATTTGTTAGGAATGACACAGTAATGCTACTAGAGATTTGGCCACATTTCACAAATGCGTAAACAACATTGCAGAAAATAGCAAGGAGCAATTAAAAAAGAAATTAAATATTAGTGATAGGAGAAAATAAAAGTAAATCTAACTAAATCTATTTTAACTAGCACTATTCACTATACATTCCATACCTTCTATTCCTGCAAAAAATCTTTGCCTCACCAAACATACTCCTAATCAACAACGTAAGTTTTTCTTTTTACATTCATGTTTCTTAGTGACTTGTTGAAGAGCAAAGATCTGCTCTGCACATCTCCACCTGGCATAAAGCCAAACTACATTACCCCAGTTTTGTTGGCTGTCAGTTATTTCAATCAAATTCTACACATTTTCCCAGACATACTTATTAAACTAATCCACCCACTTTCATACACAGAAAGTTTGTTGCATTCATTCTTGCTGCCCTTCTATTTTTCCTTTTGTATAAAGGAACAATAACAGCATTCTTTCAACCATTAAACACAGATGTCTTCACACATGTTAAAACAAGTTATCCAGCCACTTCATAAACAAATCATATCTATATTTTAACACTTTTCCAGATTTACCATCTGTACTTGCATCTTACAACAGTGATGACTTACTTTTTATTTTTTCTTTGAAATTAACATTTCTAGCATTTATTTTAATATTGCTATAATTCCCGTACAATTTTTTCAAGATTCCGACTTCAGCTACATTCTGTGAATTTCATCTATTTCATGTTTAATTCCATTCAGTCTGTTGAAGATTCCATTAAAATGTTTTACATGTTCACATTGCTTTTAAACTTAAATATTCTTTGCTCTTTTTATATTTTTTTATGTACACATTATACTTTTCTTCCACATTCATTTTGCATAATATCATATTCCAGATGTTTTTCCCATCCATATTCTTTCACTTAAGTATACCAATCATTCTTTTTCAAGATTTGTATTAGTTTAACTCTATACCAGTGGTTCTCAACCTTCCTAATGTCGCAACCCTTTAATACAGTTCCTCATGTTGTGGTGACCCCCAACCATAAAATTATTTTCGTTGCTA
>JANHFM010004019.1:106053-117597 GCA_032468115.1 Grayia smithii
TACAGTATCCTTCCCCTGCCATGCCTACCAAGCCATGCCCACCAAGCCATGCCATGCCCACCAAGCTACACCCACCAAGCCACATCACACCCACCAAGCCATGCCCACAGATCCAGTAGTAAAAAAAATTGAATCCCACCACTGCACAGAGGCAAACATTCCAAATATCTTGAAGCATGGGGTTTCAGTCAAGGGATCCACCTCAAGAAGTCAAGCCCTAAGTTTTTACATTTTCATTTTCATTTAAAATCAGTAATTGCAGCATTCCATGGAAATTTCTTGCATGTTGCTGCTGTTTTCACTTTGCTCATCAACTCTCCCTTATTATTTGAAATAGGTGGTCCTTTGTGCCTTAACCACACCATTGTGTTTAATTTTTATATTGTCTTTCTTTCAGGAGTTCATGACAATGTAATCCAATACCCCATGACTGGGAAACCGGTTGGGCTGAGAGATGATAACTAGCCCAAAGTCACCCACAGGATTTCTTTGATTTTGGAGAGATCTGACTGTGAGCATGCTGAGCTTTCTCCAGCATTATTTCAGTACATTACGTATTGCAGTATACTGCAGTATTTCCCTTGAGGCAACATTGCTATTTCATTCCCACTCAACTCCTGGACGTTGAAATCTAAACACCATCTCATCATGCTGAACCCTAAGAATGATTTTAGTTCACCCCTGTTGTGTTCAGAAATCTGCCTCCATTTCCTAAGCTGTGTCCCCACTTACACCTCAGAATTGCACAGTGTCCTGCCAACATTCATATGCTGCCTTTTCTCCATGATATTTCTGTTGTCTCATTCCCAGCTCATGAATGAGGCAGCCTTTAGCCCTAATTAGCCTGAAATGGGTATTGAAGTAGCATTTATCTCCTTTTAACCCCAGGAAAGCCTCAAGGTGGGTAAAACCTGTTAGGTTTTTGTCACCCATTATCTTGGAGGGCTGTCAAGTGACTGGCAGTAACAGAGAACAGAGGCCATGGAGACAATATAAAGATTAGCAACGGAGGCAGCAGATTTCATATTGGAAATGTATTCTGCCAATTCAAGAACGAACGGATAACATTTTACAAGGGAGTGGGAAAGACCCTCGGTCAAATTACATATGCTCCTCAAGTCAGTTCTCCTGCCCTTTGAGCTGCAACTTTGTTTTTATTATGAAAAACTAAACTGATTAGCAGATGGCTGCTCATTTGTTTCCCCTCTGTCAACTTTAATGCAACGCAAAATGGAAATTATTTAAATGAATGCTTGAAGAACTCTTGGGAAAGCGAAGCTCCTGGACATTAAATGCTTAGCTATTTTGGCACATTCGACCAGCTTTCTTTTTCTTTTTTTTTCTTTTTCCAAATAAACAAGATTTATCTTTTTTTTTTTTTTTAAAGTCTCCTGCTTCTTTTTTTTTCTCTTTTGAACATTTGGTAACTTATAGTGTCATGAAAATGTTTTGATCTTATGGATTAAAACAGAATTCCAACTGTTATTCAGCTTTTAGAATTTAGAATAACAGAGTTAGAAGGGACCTTGGAGATCTTCTAGTCCAACCCCCTGCCTAGGCAGGAAACCCTTCAGACAAATGGTTATCCAACATCTTCTTAAAAACTTCTAGTGTTAGAGCATCTTCTGGAGGCAAGTTGTTCCACTGATTAATTGTTCTAACTGTCAGGAAATTTCTCCTTAGTTCTAAGTTGCTTCTCTCCTTGATTGGTTTCGATCCATTGTCTTGCCCTCAGGTACTTTGGAGAATAGCTTGACTCCCTCTTCTTTGTAGCAACCTCTGAGATATTGGTGAACATTGCTATCATGTCACCCCTAGTCCTTCTTTTTGTTAAAGTAGACATACCCAATTCCAGCAACTGTTCTTTATATGTTTTAGCTTCCAGCCCCCTAATCACCTTTGTTGCTCTTCTCTGCACTCTTTCTAGAGTCTTTTTTACATCATGGGGACCAAAACTGGATGCCATATCCCAAGTGTGGTCTTACCAATGCATTATAAAGTGGTATTAATACTTCACGTGATCTTGATTATATCCCTCTGTTAATGCAGCCTAGAACTGTGTTGCTTTATTTGGCAGCTGCAGCACAATGCTGGCTCATATTTAAGTGATTGACATTAGGACTCCGTTCCTTCTCACAATTACTACTACTGAGCCAACTATACATATGCATTTGATTTTTCTTGCCTAAATATATAACCTTACTTTTTTCACCATTGAATTTCATTTTAATAGTGCCCAATGTTCAAGTCTGTCAAGATTCTTCTGTATCTTAAGCCTATCTTCTAGAGTCTTGGCTATTCCTGCCAGCTTGTTGTCATCTGCAAATTTGATGAGTTCCCCATCTATCTCCTCATCCAAATCATTGAGGAAGATGTTGAAGAGTACTGGCCTAAAACAGAGCCTTGGGATACCCCACTGCATACTTCTCTCCAAATGGATACAGTTCCATTGAGGACTACATGTTGAATGTGGTTGGTCAGCTGGTTATGAATCCATCTGGTGGTGATGTTGTCTAACCCACATTTTTCTATCTTACCACATAGTAGGTTGTGGTCTACTTTATAAAATGCTTTATTGAAGCTCAAGTAAATTATATCCACAGCATTTCTCTGGTCCACTAATTTTGTCATTTTGTCAAAGAATGCAGTAAGATTTGTCTGCAATGATCTGTTTTTGTCAAAAACATGTTGGCTTTTGGTTATGAGTTTTTTTGCCTCACAAATTCATTGCTTGATTATCTTTTCCAGAATCTTCCCAGATATTGAAGTCAGGCTGACAGATCTTTAATTTTCTGGATCTAATTATTTTTCCTTTTTTTAAAGATGGGAACTACATCAACTTTTTTTCAGTCCTCTGGTAATTCCCCAATATTCCAGGATCGTTGAAAAATATAGTTCAGTGGTTCTGAGATCAGTTTGCAAGTTCCTTCAGAACCTTGGGGTATAATCCATCTGGTCTTGGTGGTTTGTCTAGGGTGGATAGATGCTCTAAGATACACTATATCTATTTTCCTTCTATCTACTTTTCACTCTTTCCATAGAGTGAAGATTAAAAAATCTTCTAACACTTTTTCATACATTAAACATGCATTCTCTTCTTTTCATTTTGCATTTCTTGTTGTCTTTAATTTCTTTCAATTTCTTCCAAGTTCATTTTTTCCCAAGAGCCGCCCTGGCATTATCAAATAATTATCTAGCCCACATTCAGATGCTCTTATTCATTTTGTATCAATCACTGATTGTCTAATTTCCATCATAAACAATCCAATCAATAAAACCAAGATTCCTGAAAGGTATTTTTTTTACCTTCCAAATATTTTTTCTTCAAATGGCAACGTGATCTTAAATAAAAGTAACAAGCTTTTGTTGTTTTTAAAGTAAATTGTTCTTCTTTGGAATGATTGACTTAAAAGCAGGATCATTTTTCCTACTATAAAAATGGCAGTTCATCAATAGAATGATTTTTTCCCATCATAAAAAGCAATAAAATGGCACCTTTATGAAACTAATTAATGCTGATGTGTCTGTTAACGAAATATGATCATCAAATTCCTAATTCCAACATATATAGCCATATAATAATATATTTAAAACTTATGATCAGGACACAATATGGTAGAAACAGAGGTTATAAAAAACATGATGAACCACTATGGACTTGTAATTTAAAATATTAGTTATCATCCTGTCAAATAACAAAGAAAATGTGCACTATATCAGAAGCTCACATAGAGTATTTTGGCAACTGCCTGCCACACTCTAATTTAATAGTGAACTCTAGATATTTAGTCACTCTATTAACTTAATAGTTAGAGTGACTAAAATTAATAATAGTAGGAGAAGCCACATTTGGTAAAAATGATTGCAATATTAAACATATTGTAGTCATATACATACATACCTCTTGAATACAGAACTTACTTATGTTTGTTATGATACATGGACTATAACATGTTCAGATGATTACAACCATCTTATAATATTTAAGAAATTGAAACACAATAGACAACAAGAAACAGTCATTCAGAGACAATTTGAGTTATACTCCCTAGTGTTCTTCGATATTCAAACTTTATACCAAAGAACAATCTGATCCTAGATGGACATCATTTGGTAATGCAGAGGAATTTTTGCATATTGATTCTTTTAAAGACCTACTCAGCTACATTTGCTCAGTTCTGTATGGCAATTTAGCTTTAAACAATTGGTCTATTTGACCGGTCTTCATATTTCCCAACTGAACACAGACAAACACAGTGAAATTAGAAATAAAATGAATTAATTCAGCTTAAACCAATTAAGCACTTATGCTTATGCTTAAGCACTTGTGATCTGTATAATTTTACATGTGTAACACAGTACGTGTAGCCACAACTATAAGAATTCTGTTAAACTATAATATAAGCAAGTCGAACAATGAAGTTCGACTATCACTAATTTCCATAGGCCTTACATAGAAAAGCAATTGTATAAATTACTTCACCTAGGAATTTAATATAATGTTATCACCAGACCAGCCACACTGTAAATAGATTTATAATATTTTCCATGTGGTAGGCTAAGTTGAATATGAATTTAGTAATATATTGCTATTACAATATAAGTAGCTTTTTTCCATACCTGATGGATAGGGTTTTTGTTAAATTATTGCCAATATAGCAAGATCAGCATCTTCAAAATGGAAACAGCATTGGAAAGAGAACCAATCATTATGGCACAACACCAATTTTATGACTAAATGAGAATTAGACAGGAAAAAGACAGGCCCAAATAACAAAATTTATTTGTTTTCATTTTCATCTTAATTTTTATTTTAAATTACTTAGTGTTAGTCTATGGTTTTTAGGAGAGGCAACTTGAATTCACTTGAATTCAATATTAGTCAAAATGAGAACCACAGTATTTTACCACAATACCTCAACTTTATAAATGCATATTATATCTATACATTTTGTTTGTGTGTGTGTGTGTGTGTATGAATGCCATAATTCACAGTTATTTTAAATATGCATATAGATAGATAGATAGATAGATAGATAGATAGATAGATAGATAGATAGATACAGCAGAAAAAACACACACACTGTTGTAGCCCGCCAGCAGCCAGCAGAGCTGGCAGCAGATTCGGACATTGAGGAGGTTGGGGAGGAACGTGGGCCAGTCCTGGAGTCTGGGGAAGGCTCGGATGAGGGCTCTGAGTCAGAGGCAGAGAAGGGGCCAAGGTCATCTGGTAGTTCTTTGCTGCCTCCAGAGTCTCTGGAATCTGACATCAGTGAGGTAGAAGAACAGAGGGAGCACGTTCCCAGTATGTGCATACTCAGAGATGCCAGAAGATAGGAACAATTAAGAAAACAGGGTCGACTTGGGAGTAAGGCATGGAGATGATTGGCCCCTCCCATAAGACATAAAAGGGAAGCAAACGGGACGTGAGCTTTTGCAGGAAGCAATTAGTTCATCTGGTTGGTAAAAGCTCTGGGAAAGTTCTGTTTGATTCTGTGCTAAGTTTTGGCCTTGCCCTGCATGTGGCAATTAATTCTCTGGCAGCATTCCAAGGAAGATAAGGTGGGTGTTTGTCAACATTCCCCTGAAAGACAGTTTGAGAAGCCTTTTGGACTGGGAATGACAAAAATTCACAGCGGTATGAATAAAAGAGGTTTGCCAGGACTAAGATTGTGTTGTATACTTTCTAAGGAAGCCTAGGTCAGAACACACACTTGTTTTTTATTATATTTTAGTAACGTTTAACCAACTTCAAAATCAGCTATAAACTGTGTGACATTATTGTAATAAAAGCAAGAATTAAATTCAGACTATTTAGATGCATCAATTTGTCCTACATAAAGGGGTAATTACACAATGTAATTTCTCTGTCTTCTTTTAACCACAATGATCATGTGTCTTAAGTAAACAAAGATTATTCTTGTATTTGGTGAACTGACCAATCAAAGCCTAGATATAAAATAATCATCAGTTTTGATTATGTTTATCAACAGTTAATATCTAAATCATACAAGAGAAAGTAGGCAGGTCACTTAGGTCTAATTTTACCAAGTATAGTAATATTTATTATATTTCAGTTTAAATTATAGGAATCGTTTCTACTTTTTTCATCTATACATATATTAGCACACACAATTTTAGATAAATCAGATATCTTTGGGATTGTGGGAAATTTCTTATATCTGCTTGGAGTAAGTAGCTATATTATCTACAACTATCATTCTAAAAATTCAGAATTACATCAGATTGGAACGAAAAAATCAACAATTTATTTATCATATCCAAGCATATTTACTAAGCATTTAACCCACTGAATTTGAGAAGGCTTATTCCCAAACAACTGTTTACAAGTTAATGTAACCTTCATTATTCATTAAGACATTATATCTAGCATTATGCAAACCAATTCTGTAACAGTTTGATACAAATTTGAGATGAATTGTCCAGGCATAATTTTAGAACTTCATTGCCTGATGCTATTTCAAACTTTAACAAATTACACATACATATGCACAGTATTGTGTATATCTTCCAAGTTAGCCATATTTCTTCCATGGACTATACAGTGTCAGCCCCTAACTTACAAGAGGAAACTCTAGCCTTCTGCCCTTAGTCAGTAGATCAATATCTCCTGTCCAATACTCTTCAGTCATCATGCTGTAAAGTCACTGACCTAGAAATCAGAGGTGTAATGAGATCTGTCACAACCAATTTTAATCCTGAACTGGCAAGCAATGATATTGAATACATTTGTTGTACAATATACAATAGTGCAGCAAAATTCTGTGTCGCAATTATGAATCTGATCCATTTCAGCTCTGAGTGACATAAGAGAGATCTATTTGAGATTTAAAAGTACATTAAAATATTGGAATCTTGAAAATTAGTGAAACATTAGAAACCAAAAAGATATACCACACAGAACATGTGCCACTCATTATCATGTTGGTCTTCTCCTAGAATTGTCAATTGGTAACATGAGCATGAAAAAGGAAAAAAAAGGTTGTTCCTATAAGAGCTACAGGTATCAAGATGTTTCGCTCTTTTTTTGTTAGTTATTTTGTTAGTTATACATTGCATATTGAGCTGTTGAGGAAAACTGTTTTTGCCAAAGAACCAATTGAGTATACTTAAATAAGTGCAGATTTTTATTTTTAGATTATACACTATGCCAAACAAAATACCAATCTTGATGATACGCAGATGAAGCCTACCAATGTAAACACATGAAGGTATGGTGTTTAAAAATAAAGGATGGAATTGCCATCTATATAAGCAAAGCAAGATATAAAGACACATAACAAATGCTTACCACATGTTTCGCAAGAAAATGTTTAAATAAAATGCAAATTCAAATTTTGAAATGTCATATCCACAGAACTATGTATTCAGTATATTTCATCATATTCATATGTCTATTATGTAAATTCTGCAAATCCATTTCCCCATGTTTAATACAATGTACAAAATTTAATACATAAAAGCCTACATAATATTAAAGGAGCAATTTTCTACTAATTTCACATTATTATAGCAGCAGGCAAAAGGATGATTTAAACTTTAAGACTTAACAATTTTAAAACTTCTTTTGTATATCCAGGCAAGAGTCCTTATCCAGGCCATTCTCTTGGTCTGTCACTTGTATTCCACTTTAAATATCTTCTTTGTTTTGTGATCTCTTTTTTATTAATCCAATATTTCTGCATCAGGCAATATTTGTTTCATATCTATTATTCCTTCATTAACATCCTTTAAACATAGTCTACGCATAAGAGAAAAGACGTTGGACTTACCTGAACGTTCGTTCTCTATGTGCTGCGAGTGGGTAATATCCTCTCATGATTGGCTGGAGAATGGGTTAATGAATTGGAATACTCCTCCTCCTTCCGGTGGGACTCCAGTTGATTAACGATATCCCAGCAGAGACACCGAAAAATAGAAAAACTAGGAGCCCAAAAAACCTACCCTGCCACTAGCCTGCTGACCCCAGGACAGGGAGGGACGGACTCTCTCGAAGCACGTAGAGAACAAACATTCAGGTAAGTTCAATGTCTCCAACGTGCTGCTCGAGAGTCCTAGCAGTGGGATATGCCCAAGCTAATTCGAGATAGGGGGGGAAGGAAGGTCAGCTGGCTCCCTCTCAGAGGCCCAGACTTGCTGAAGTACTCTCCGTCCGAATGCTGCTTCCGCCGAGGCAAAGGTGTCAATTTTATAGTTCCGTATGAACTGGGATGGGGACGCCCAAGTGGTGGCCCTGCAGATCTCAATGATGGATGCTTGTGTAGCCCAAGCCGTGGACGTAGCAGCGCTCCTGGTGGAGTGGACCGTGACATGTCCAGGGCGAGGACGGTTATGGGAGTCATAGGCGAGAGAAATACAGGCTCTGATCCAACATCCAATGGTGACCAACGAGACCTTGGATCTGAGGGACCGAGGTTGATAGGCAACAAAAAGGGCTTCGGTCTTCCTGAAACTGGCTGAACGGTGAATATAGTGACGGAGGGCCCTGTGAATGTCCAGAAGATGCCAGACCCTCTCTGAAGGGTGTCGAGGGTTTGGACAGAAGTTTGGGAGCACAATTTCCTGTGACCTGTGGAATGAACTGTTGACCTTGGGAATGAATGTGGGGTCGAGGCGTAGGACCACCCGGTCCGGGAAGAAGACGCACAAGTCTTTGCACACTGACAGTGCTGCCATATCTGAAATATTCCTTGCGGACGTGGTGGCAACAAGGAATGCCACTTTGAAGGACAGGAAGCGAAGGCTTGACTCACGGATAGGTTCAAACAGAGCCACCGTAAGGGCTCGCAAAACAAGGCCTAGATCCCAGGATGGGAAAGGGTGTACCGGAGGAGGGCGGAGATTGTTGGCACCCTGGAAGAATCCTCGAACCTTGGGATGTTTTGTCAATTAGTCGGACTTCTCGCAGGGAATGACCGAGGCCAGGGCAGCCAATTGCCTGCGAAGGGTATTAATGGCCAGACCTTTTCTAATCCCCACCTGGAGGAAGGTCAAAACCTGCTGGACCGAAGCAGATGGGGGATCAATCTGGTGAGGCGCACACCAGACTTGGAAAGCCTTCCAGGTCGCCTGATAGATGCAAAGGGTTGATGGTCTACGCATGGCCAAGATGGTATCTGCAACATCTGGAGGGTAATGGTCCTTCAGGAGGAAGTCCCATTCAAATGCCACATGGCTAGTTGAAGCCAGTGAGGATCCGGGTGAAGGACGGCTCCTTGACACAGGGAAATGTCCTGAGGAGGGATCCTCCAAGGAGGAGCAATGGACAGGCTCATCAGATCCACGAACCACACCTGACGTGGCCAATGTGGTGCCACCAGAAGTACTTCTGCTTGTTCCTCCAGGATCTTGCGAACCATGTGAGGTAAGAGGGGAAGGGGTGGAAAGGTGTACAAGAGGCCTGGCGGCCATCATTCCCTGAGCGAGTTGACCCCCTCCGCTCCCGGGGTCAGGTAGCGGGAAAAGAACCTGGGAAGATGAGTGTTGGACGGGGTTGCAAATAGATCCACCAGAGGTCGACCAAACCGCCCGATGATCTGAAGAAAGAGGTTGGGGTATAGTTGCCACTCCGCTGGATTGATGGTCTGCCGACTGAGCCAATCCACCCGGGTGTTCAAGAAGCCGGAGATGTGCTCCGCTCGAAGAGACTGAAGGTGTTGCTCTGACCACAGGCAGAGCGCCCTTGCTTCGCGCATCAGAGCTCTGGACTTCGTGCCCCCCTGACGGTTGACATGGGCTTTTGCTGTCACATTGTCTGTCAGGAGGAGCACATGTTGATCCTGGAGGGTCGATTGGAAACGACGTAGTGCAAGGTGAGCCGCCCTCAGTTCTAACCAATTGATGTCATTGGTTAAGTCCTCCCTGGTCCAATGGCCCTGAGCCATCTGCTCGTGTAGGTGGGCTCCCCAGCCTAGGAGGCTGGCATCCATGGTTAGAATGATCCGATCAGGTTCTTTGAAAAGGCACCCTTTCCACAGGGCTACGGAGCGCCACCACTTTAGAGATTGCAGAACTGCAGCCGACAGAGGAATCCGATGATTGGAGTTGGAAAGGCCTGCCTGTTGATGGGGCAGGAGGAGCCACTGCAGTGGATGGGAATGAAGGCCCGCCCATGGAACAATCCTGAGGCAAGATATCATTTGTCCCAGGAGCTTGGAGAGGATGCAGATCGGTACACATCTGCAGGGGGCCGACGATAGACCGAAAGGGAGGGCCCTGTACTGGTAATGTACACCGTCGTAGCAGAACCTAAGGAACCTGTGAGCTGGATGTACAGGTATATGCAGGTAGGCCTCGCGCAGGTCTATGAATGCTTGCAAGGATGCTGTGCAATGACTGCATCTTGAATCTCCAGTATGCTACGTACAGATTGAGCTGCTTGAGGTCGAGGATGGCCCTGGTGCCTCCCGATTTCTTCTGAACACGAAAAAGAATTGAATAAAACCCGGTGCCCTGAAAAGCAGTGGGTACTGGTTCTATGGCGGAGATGTCGAGGAGATGGTGAATCTCCGTCTCCATGAGATTCCGTCTGACCGGATTTTGACTTGGAAAAATTTGAATGAAACGGTGCAGGGGTGGAGAAGTGAACTCTATTGTGATACCGAGGAAAACGGTCTGAATAGCCCAGGCATCGGTGGAGACCTCTCGCCAATAGTCTGCGAAATTTGTGAGCCTGCCTCCGATGGCGCTGGACCCTTGCGAGTCACTTGTATCTGCGATAAGGTCTATTGGCAGATCCCCTGAAAGGACGTCTGGACTGGGAGACTCGGCCACGGTCACGAAATGGCTGTCTATCGAACTGCTGATCCGTTGATTGATGAAACCCCCTGGGTTGAGAATAGGCCTGAAAACTATAGTCTGGGCCGCGAAAGGACTGGCGGCGGAAGGTGTAAGAAGATCTGGTCTCCTGAGGGAGGAAGGGAACATTTTACGCTTATCCTTGCCTTCGATGAGAAGAAGGTCAAGAACATCTCCGAATAGAGAACTGCCCTTAAACGGACCCGCTACTAACTGCCACTTGGTGCATAAATTGGCTTGCCATTGACGCAGCCAGATGAGACGACGTGAGGTGATGTTGGCTGCTAGTGTCCTGGAAGCAAACGTGGCGGAGTTGATTGTGGCGTCCGCTGAATATTCTGCTGCAGCAATGAGCTTTGCCAGGTCCTGGTGTAGACGGTTGTCATCTGGGGGAATCCTGGATTGCAGCTGACGAAGCCAAATGAGCGAGGTCCAATTGAAGAATGACGCTGCTGTGGCTGATCGAATAGCCCAAGCGATGGCATTATGAGCTTTGTGATTGGTAAACTCCGCTTTCTTGTCTTCTGCCCGCAGGCCATCCGCCGAATCCGATGGAAGAAGGGCATTTGAAGTGAGGCTAGCCACAGGAGGGTCAACAGTAGGAAGGAGGAGAAGATCCTCCAGCTCGGTTTCCATAGTATAAAGCTTTTTATCCATGCCGCTGGCTGCATGAATGGAGCCAGGCTGAGCCCATTGCTTTTGAATAATATTAAGAAACATCTTGGG
>JANHFM010004020.1:0-14527 GCA_032468115.1 Grayia smithii
CTTGTGCTTAATTGTAAGCCGCCCTGAGTCTCCGGAGAAGGGCGGGATATAAATGGGATTAAAAAAAAAAAAAACTTCTTCAAAGTTCTTTGAAATGGCTACACAACCCTTATATGTGATTCATCATCATCATCATCATTTTAGCCATTGTCTATCCACTGCAGGATAAAGGCCTGACCTTTATTTGTGAGTTGGGCCCGCAATACTTGCTGATGCCATCGATCTATCTTGTTTTAGGTCTCTTTCATGGATGCTTTTTATCAAGTGGGATCGATTCTATAACTGCCTTGGTCCTCCTACCATCAGTTTTTCTTGCTATGTGACCAGCCCATTTCCATTTCGGTTCTTTTCCATTTTATCTTACTGTTCATCAGAAAGTTATTTTCCCAATTAAAAATTCAGTAATCTTATATATCATTCAATAACTGCATATTTCTAAGCATTGAAAAGGAAATATGTGATTACTGACTCATATATAATATTACTGAATTTTTAATTGGGAAATAACTTTCTAATGAACAGCAAGATAAAGAAATATTTCCCCCTTATGGAAAAGTTTATATAAAATCACTTTATGCCATTTTGATCAGGTGAGTATTCTGTAACTCTATGACTTTCAGTGCTTTTGCTGTGCAGGATTTTCAATTCATCCTGGTGAGAGATGGGTGCTGGAAACTGAGAGGTTCTATGAAATCACTATTGAAGTGTATGACAAATCAAGCAATAAGGTGTATTTATCTGAGGTAAGGGAAACATAAATAAGCATTTTTCTGAAAAAAATCATGTATACAGTATAATGATAAGGATGACAGATTTCAGTCAGGAATACTATTAAGATTAGAATGAAAACAGAACATAGATACCATGTGAACAAATGATAAGAAATGACTTATTCCTTTCAATCGCCATCTTCTTTGCTCTTAAGTACTTTTTTGCTACTTTTTTTTTTAAAAATGGCCTTTCTTGCTGCATTTTTAACGGAAATTTGACATTCTTTTATGGAAACGGTAAAATTTTCTAGGAAAATTAAGATCATAGATCATCTATGAAAAACAGAGGTCCACGCCTTTTTAGCAGATACAATACACTGACGTTTATTCTTGCTTATTAATGTTCAAGATGGCATTGGCCATTTTATAGTTCCTTTGTTTTCAATTGACATCAGATTTATGCATATGAATATTGAAAATAAAGTACTAATGAAAAGTCTTTCAATAAAATTACCGTATAGGGCACACACTTTTTACAAGGAGATTTGTCCTGTAAAAATCTCAATTTCTTTGTGTGCTTAATAGCAGTTTATATGTAGTTCTTATAAGGTATGGTTTAGGCAACATGACCTTATGTTGAACATCTTAGCAGTTAATTAGGTTTTTTATTTCAGATGTCAGAATGATTGTATATTTGCCATATTTTCACTTTCCTTACTACACTTTTCAAGCTTCTCATTGTCTTGAGAAACCTTAGATCATGGATAATTGAAGGAGTGGAAATATTGTCTGATCTCCCAAAGTGGGATTTGATAGTGAACTAATGTCAATATTTGGGAAATCATAGAGCAAATCATAAAAAAGATTAATTGCAAGCACATTAAAAAGCAACATGATAATCATTACAAGTCAGGATGGATTTGATAATAACAGAATTTGCACAATTACGTCTTCTTTCATTTTGATTTCCTTATGGAAGTGCAACATACATAATGCAATTTATTTTGAAAAAAGTGACAAACTAGAAAAATTGATTCCAACTGACTGCTTTTAAAAAAAAAAAAAAGAAAAAAAGGCCTGAGCATATATTTTTCTTCTTCCATCAGAATATATTAATGATATTTCTATTAAGAAATGTTTTTATTCAAAATGTATTCAATAATTATTCCTTTTTAAATTTCAGAACATCAGAATTGATATGTACTTCCCAAAAGAATATTTTGAAGTTATGCAGTCCTCTCTGAATGGTTCATATCACTATGTAAAAGCAGTAAAAGAAGGACATACCATTCTTAGTGCTAAACTAACATCTATTGTAGATCAGGTATGTTGCTTTAAAAAGTGGCTTTATGTAAACCTTATCTAGTTAAAAAGTAGACTACTAATTATTACCACATTTAGTCAATTTACTTGTTTAAATTTAAAATATAATCCAATCAAAATACTTCATATGAAAACTATTCTCATTAATTTTGTTAGAATTAAAATTTGTAATATATTACATATTTCAAAATGGATTATAAAGAAGTGAAATGGTTGAAATTAGAACTTTAAGATAAACAAGAATAAGTTTTATATACTGAGACAAATTAGATATTATGCTCATTTATTCATTAGGCATTTCCTCTGCCTCTCACCAACATGTAGCAAATACTTTATTTAAGGATATAATTATATTTATAGTGATTTCTTTAGCAATCTAGGGAAAAACAAAGTTAAAAAGAATTCTACTTTGTTATACATGTGCATGCCTGTGGATAAAAATTTATTGTACATTACTAAGGTGTAAAACAGTAATGAGCCAAAGTGGCACAGTGGTTAGAGTGCAGTACTGCAGGCTACTTCAGCTGACTGCTACCTGCAGTTCAGCAGATCGAATCTCACCGGCTCAAGGTTGACTCAGCCTTCCATCCTTCCGAGGTGGGTAAAATGAGGACCCAGATTGTTGGGGGCAATGTGCTAACTCTGTAAACTGCTTAGAGAGGGCTGTAAAAGCACTATGAAGCGGTATATAAGTCTAAGTCCTATTGCTATTGCTATTTGTATAGTTCCCATTAAAATATAGTAGTTCCATGGTGGATGGAGTTCTCCCCATTCCACACAGGAAAATCTATTTCCAACTTTTTTTGAAGGTGTTAATTTTATATTTACCGACAAAGAAATAAAGGTAAATATAAATTTAACACAAAATAGTTTGTCCTGAAAGCGACTGCCTGTGAAGGCTCTGGGATTGGGGCTGAAAGGTGAAAGGGAAGCAGTATACTCCTTCCCATATTTGGGTAGACCAGGTTGTCCTGATAGAAAAAAAAAACACTTTTTTTGAAGGTGAAATTTTGGCCAGTTTCATTTGCACATTTGGAACTGATACGGTAGTCCTCAACTTACAACCAGTCACTTAGTGACCATTCAAAGTTATCTCTAGGAATCTCTAGGAATCTCAATCTCTAGGAATCAAGTTCTTCTTGTGGAACCCTCTTATAAATGAAGATTAATGTTCATGGTTGGGGTAGAACAGAAAGGAGAGGGCAAACTATATGAAGGAGCCCTATGCTTCTCTGCATACTGCATCTTCTCCAATAAAAATAGGTTTTAAAGAATACTGAAGTAAAATATTTACTTAATGTATATTTATTTTATTAGGATGGAGGTGTTTACACATTTTCTGTCCCTGCACAAAATCAACAGGAAGTAGATATCTATGCTCCCATTGTTCTTCAACCAAGCATTTTGACCTTTCCATGGCAAGCAAAGGCAGGAGCCTATCAGTACAGAATTCTGGTAGGTATTGAAGCCATCTAAAAGTAGAATACACCAAGTTTAGCAATTGGATCCATTATTGTTCCAGTATATGTTATTAACTTTGATGGCCGTAATCTTTTTTCTATTGGGAAATGCAATTTTGTTATTACTTGTTTGTTGTTTCCCACCTTTGCCCTTAAAAACTTCATTTTACTTTGCCTTACAATTTAGAAATCTTTTAAAACTTGTGTATAGTTGCAAATGAGAAATTTTGATAGAAATTTCAAATATAAAAATGACAAAAAATAAACACAAATGATAATTATAAAAAAGTACTTGCTTAAGTACTTATTGGTTCTCTAAATCTACATCTCTATTCACTCCCAAATATTGTTATAATATTGTGTTTTATTTATATATTCTTTCAGCCATGCCATTTCTTATGTACTTTTCATGTTTCTTCAGTTTCAAGAATAAGTTTTTTTCACAGAAGTGCTTTTCTTCAAGAAAATTCTATTATGCGAGGATTTTTTTTCAACGTTAGCTCAATTAAAGTTGTAAAGTCTTTGAATTGTTTAGAAAGATTCATCCTTTGTCTATGACTGAAATGCTTTTCTTCAAAACAAATATCTATGTGAAACATGCTTTTAAAAAAGTGCCAAGCTGGTTGATACAGAAGTTGGTGATTCCTTTCTAGTTAGTGGATCTAATTAAAGATGTAAAAAAATAATCTTGAATAAGACTATGCAGTTCTGGATAATTAATAGCTGGGAATAAGCCTAGTAATTAATGCCTCATTTATTTCTAAGTAAATTCTACAAGATTGCATTGCAGTGAATTCTTGAAAGCCTTAGTGAAGATCAGTTGAACATTTGCATTTCAGAGTTACATATAAAGTTCATTAATAGGAATATAGCCACATCAACCAATTCTTCTAATTGACCATGGCTTGTAGCTGTTATTAGTTGTAGCTGTTGTAAAAAAATAAATTTTATATTGGTAATATTTTGGAAAAAATAAAAATAAAGTGGTTGATTCCACCTTAAAATGTACATAATACCTTAGAAATGAATAGAGGAAGAATAGGAAGAATGAATAGGGCAATTTCCTGAGGAGAAAAAACTAAACTATGATTTTCTGTGATTTGGATGGAATATTATTTATGATTTTCAGATAGCTTATGCTGTTTTAGATCTCTAATTGTTTGCTTGTTTGATTGATTGATTGATAATATGCTATCAAGTCAGGCTCAACCTTTAGTAATCACATGAATATTCTCTATAATAATCTGTCCCTAATCTAGCCCTCCAGGTCTTCCAGCAGTGAGTCCATTGTAAATGAGCCAACTTCTTTGTTACTGGTCATCGTCTTTTCTTTCCTTCCATCTTCCCCAACATTACTGCCATCTCCAGAGAATTAAATTTTCCACATAATATGTCATTTGTGCCCTAAGTGAGATCTCTGGGTTCATGTAGACAGTACAGAAGATGACCTTAATGTTAATGGAGATAAGAGAGTTCACGTCATTTTTTACTGTAGAGCTTTACAATGTTCATATTTCCATGTTCCCACCTTAATTCTTTCATTGTGGCTTCAGATTTTCTTTTCCTGTATGGTAACATCAGCAACTAGATATTCCAAAGGTTTTAATCCAGCCCAGTATAAACACTATTAGTGTTCCAAAATATTCTCAGCTTCTCCTCAGTAGCAGGTTGAGTGCCATCTGACCTGAGGGGACTATCATCCAGCATAATATTGTCAATCATTTAATATTTTCTATCCATGTGGTTTTCTTGGTAAAAAGACAGCAGTGGTTTATCAATGTCTTTTTCCACACAGTATGAATTGATGCCTCTGCCACTCTCACTAAAGTGATCAACTGCCTCTGGCATTTTCCTATATCACAGCTTCCTAATATAGGTACCAGCTTGGTTTTAGCTATTTTCACATCTGAGGGAAGTATATGATGAAAATATGTACTTCGGACATAACTCACAGCGTTCTTCCATCATCCCTTCCAGGAACAACCCTCCACCATCATGAGGCAGCACAGCAGGATATTGTTTAAGTGTTGTTGTAATGTAAATGCACTGTAGCAATCTAGAATAACAGGGAAAAAAACCCTGCTTATACAATATATTCCAACAATGAATATCAATACAACTTTATCAAAAAGTGCCCGACTGCTCAAACCACTACAACACAACCAACTCAAGTATGAAAAAGAGAACACAGCCATACATCAGAAACAGCTCAGAAACAACTAACCAACCAACCTGCTACAACAACCATTGTATTACCATAGTACACAAATCAGTTAAACCACTGCAAAACATTCTGAGTAAATTTAAAGACCCAGCAGCCCCAAGTTTCCACTTAGCTCCAGCTGCCTGCAATTAGTGCAAATTCGAATCTCACCAAGCTCAAGGTCGACTCAGCCTTCCATCCTTTCAAGGTAGTAAACTGAGGACCCAGATTGTTGGAGGCAATAAGCTGACTTTGTAAAAATGCCGCTTGGGGACGAGCAAAAACCCTAATAAGCAGGCATATATAAGTAATGAAGGCTATGGTTAAGCACATTGATTTGTGCTTAAGAAATTGTAAGCCGCCCTGAGTCTCCAGAGAAGGGCGGGATATAAGTTGAAATAAAAAGGAAAAAAAAGAAAAAACAGGAGTTATCTACAACATAGAGTGTAAGCTCTGTAAGAGCTACTATGGAGGAAAGGAAGGCAGAAAACTAGCAGAGCACATCCATGAGCACCAATTAGCAATCAGAAGACTTGATGAAAATGCTTTCATCTCTTAACACATGGACAAACCTAATCATATTGGGAACCATGATAAACTGATCTGTTCAACTGGGAAATTGAGCATCCTAGACCAGACTAAATCCAAAACCAGTAAGAAATAGACTGGTCAATAGTCACATAGAGATAAACTATATTTGTATACTATTTAAAAGAGACATAAAAAAACCTAAGGAGGTAACAAAAACACATCTTCACTAGCCAACAGCCAGATAAGCAGGGATTAATATCAGACAAACAATCAAACAGAAAACAATGCCCTAATCAAGGAATCACTAAGGAGAAAACAATCAAGCAGAAAATAATATCTTAAGCAATTATCAAACTGAAAAGCACAGATGCCCATTTGTAGGGGAAGTTGCTGCATATAAACAGAGCAAATTCCACACTCATTAGCACTGATAATGTTATCTGGTCAGTTAATGAAGAGTGCAAGCAAACAACCAAGACCACCAAGAATTCCACAGTAAATCTTTATTATTAGCCTGGTGACTTATTGTAATGGGACTGGTAATTAGACAAATTCAGAAGAAAGTCTTTTAAATAATGTCTATTAAGAGGTGCACTTTAAGCATCTTAAGTATCTATGAGAAACTTTGCTTATTGGAACAGAATACTGGACTAGGTGCTAGGTTTAATTTATTCTAAAATAACTTTAAAGATCATATTTTATTCCTGTTTCAGCTACTAATGCTAGAAACAGGATCAGTCATTATGGTGAAGAAGTTACCTGTAGAAAGATCTGATTAATGCAATTTTCTGGCAAATAATTAAATTTTGATCATCATCATTGTTTTAGATGTA
Source organism: Grayia smithii (assembly GCA_032468115.1). Taxonomy (NCBI): domain Eukaryota; kingdom Metazoa; phylum Chordata; class Lepidosauria; order Squamata; family Grayiidae; genus Grayia; species Grayia smithii. Next base: position 7,061 of record JANHFM010004020.1, read on the forward strand.
GCATGTTATATTAATTAGGAAGAGAAAGGATAAAGTTTATATTTAAAACAGAACCTCCATGCTTGGCTTTTTATTGTGCTTTATTTTATGTAACTTAATGTTGCTGAGAATAATTTCATGACAAATTAGTTTTCATGTGCAGGCCTTCCACACATATGGCCCTCCACATGGAAGAAATAGATGGAGCATTAGAAAGGAATGGTAGGAAGGACGTCAGAGGAGAAGTCATGCTAGCAAAAGACATGGAGATATTTTATTATTGTCCATTATTATTATTATTATTATTATTATTGATGCAGATTGTATATTCATATTGGCAATGTGATACCTAGGCTGATTCTACTAGATGCTTTTCAGACTAGATTTTTATGCAACTACAGAGTTGAAACAGATGGTAAAGATCTCTGATAGCTGCAGCAGAAAGAGCTATCCTGCTGTTTAATTTGCAAGCAAATCCATCTTTCAGTATTCATAGGCTATAACGTGGAAAAAATAAATTGCATTTCCTTTTTCAACCTAGAAAAACTGAAAAGAAGTGAATTTTCTTTTATTGATAGCCTTTGAAAACTATGATACAGGACCTTTCAAAATACCGTGGATACTATCATGTAGAACTATTAAAGTCTCTCTGGGAATCCTAAAAAATGCAGTTACTTTTATTGTTATCAGTGACTGACTTCTGATTAATTTCAATAGCCATGCATATATGTAGCTTAGTCTTCCCTTCAGGATAAAATAAAGATAGTATGTTAGGAAGAAAATCAATTTCCTTCTTTTTCTCTGTGCTGCATTCCCCTTTGGCATTTATACATCCAAATAATTTCTGTCATTAGGAAACACTTTCAGCGGTAGACACATTAGTTGCAGTGAGACAAAATAATTCACTTGGCTGCCTCCATTTTTCAGTGTAAGGAAACTAATCAGTTTCTAAAAATTGTGACAGTCCTATCACCTGGATCTTTTACATGCTGGCCTGGGAAGCAATATGTTGACTACAGATTTTGTTAATTACTGAAATCTCTCAGATTATTCAACATATTTTGAGACAATGTGATACCTAGGCTGATTCTATTAGATGTTTTAGAGATGTATCAACAACACAACCTCTGATAAAAAGAAAAATAGCATTATACTGCAGTAATGTGTGTTGTTTGATACATGCTCAGAAAGAAATGAACATTTGTGTAGCAATAGCACTTAGATTTATATATCACTTCATAGTGTTTTACTGCCTTCTCTAAGCGGTTTACAGAGTCAGCATACTGCTCCCAACAAATACCAACCTCGGAATGATGAAGGCTGAGTCAACTTTGAGCCCTTTAGGACTGAACTCCTGGCAATGGGCAGAATTAGCCTGCAATACACAAGTGGCTGGAGAGAGGTGGAGTCCGGTAACTATGCAACCAGCCAGCATCTTGATTGGACAATGTAACATTGTTTGGGGAAAGGGGGAACTTTCACTTTTTAATCAGGTGAAAATCACGGGAACTTTCCAAGTCGGTTTTTACCAGTTTGTATCAATATGATATCTCCAATAAAATTGTTCTTTGAGGAATATGCCTGCCTCGTAGTTCTGCTTTCTATGGAGTTATTACTTGGAACTATCACACCAAAGTTTTAATTTGCTTTTCTTTTATGAACCTAGGCTTATGGTGGGAGTGGAAATTTTACTTGGACCTCATCTCAGCAAAATGTTGCTTCAATTACAATTAAAGGAGTAATGACAACTGGGAATGAAATTGGTGTCAGTGTCATTCATGCCAGAGATGTTCAGAATCCTTTACACCATGGGGAAATGAAGGTAAAGAACACTAATTTTTTTAAGAAGGTACCTTCTGAACTGCATAGAAGGCTCATGATACTTTTTGTAGTGCCAAGAAGTAGGGAAGTTCCTAACTGATGAATCTTTCTTGGCAGTTTAATTTCCTAGATGAACTATTTATGTAGGGTAAACAATATCAGTCTAATCTGAATATTTTAAAACTATAATGTAAGTATTTCAGAAGCAGACTTCATACATATTATTGAAAACAAGGATAGAATTTAAAAAAAACTGAGCATAGGATGTGAAATATCAGGGCCAAGAATTCAAATCCCAGCCCAAGCATATAAAAGGACTTACCTGAAATCTTATTTGGACAGAAGAATGACCCACCAAATTATCTACTCTTCTCTCACATAATGTACCTTATAAACTTCTGCATCAGATTCAGAAGCTGCAGGTTAATGTAATGACTGATCAATAATGCCATGATCTTTGCACAACCCCCAGTCAACTGCACATGTCCCTTATGAGTACTGAAATATTATATTCAATCCTTTTCATTCTAAATTTCAAATAAATGAGTGTTGCTTCCAAAACTTTCATCAAATGTGACTTCTTTCTAGAAGATTCAGAAATGATGTGTTTAATTAAAAATCTACTATCAGACTCAGGATTCAGAGCACATAGCAATAGGAGTGCACTTTACCCCACTTGAATTTGTAAGGAACAAATATTAAATTGAACTAACATCTTCAGTTTAAGATTTTAAATTGCTCACACTTTGCATTTTCTGCTTGAACAAAGCATCTGCCCGCTGACCTTGATTATCAGATTATGCAAGTAGTGTATAAGTTCCACAAGGATTACAATTTTAACACCATACCATATGGTCTACAATTTAACCTGAAGCAGTAAGCAGATGGCTTTGAAAATTAGACATGCCAAATGAAAATCTTTGATCCTGTAGTTGTTATGAAATGTTACCATCCATCTGTGATGTTTTCTTTATCAATAATAAAGAAATAAATGCAAACCAAGTGTTGGTTTACCCCTGTATTTGAGGTAACAGTTTCATACAGATGCCACGGAAAGTACACTGTTTATTGCACTTTACAGTCTGTTGTAAGTTGCCACTCATAAACCAATCTTGCTGTATAATTATTTTACAAGCCAGGGCTTTCTGAAGTGTTTGGTTTAAAGCCTGGCAAAATAATGAAGATGGGCACCATGCAGATATTGTCTAATACAGATATTAGACACAAAGTGATTTAGTATGTTTGACAGTGTGAAATAGGCTGCTTCCAAATCAATAAATCAACGTATGAGCGTGTGCCATTAATGTTTAAGCAATTAAAATGAAATTTATTTTAATTAGATTGTGTTTTGTTTGTTTCTAAATTCCAGTTCAAGATTTGCATCTCAGTCTTTGTCTCATCTCTTATTTTTGTCTCCTAGGTCTATGTGATAGAACCCAGTGATATGAAGTTCACACCTTGTCCAGTTGAAGCACATGTGGGCCAGACCCTGGACCTGCCTCTGAAGGTTACTGGTGTAATGAACAAGGAAACCAATGAGGTGGTCACTCTAAGTGATTGCTCACAATTTGATTTAGTTGTCAACATTGAAAAACACGATGTGTTCAGTCCATTTCAAGGTAAAATAAATTTTAATTTTTAAATAAATGGACAAATTTCCTTCCTGATATAGTAATAATTTCTTTTATTGATAGTAAATGCTTTTAAATGTCTAATGTTATCATTTATAATTTATCTCATAATTAAGCATCAGTGGGGTGGATAAAATTTGTCTAAGATGCAAAACAAAAATGATGCTATGTTTTAGTAATTCTTAAAATACCTCTCGTAGGTTTAAATAACTTATTACTTATCCACTTAGGACTTGAGTTGAACATTTTCCTACATGTCTTGTTGCTGACCCTTTGTTACCTAATATTTAATATAGTTTAATATTTCTGAAAACTTTTAGGCAAATGTTACTTTTTCAAATAAAACTAGAAGTCATATCAGGCCAGGAATAATTTTTTGTTTACCATATCCCAATATATGGGGGGCGGGCTGAAATAAGGGCTCTGCATATTTATTTTTTCATCAGGAATTTTTTTAGGAACAAGTAAAATAATCTTTGGTTAGAGGCAGAGTTCTAAGAGTGTCTGTGCACTTGAAGATGAAACTTTATCTTGTTATTATGTGTCCTGCAGGCTTCTCTGTCTTCCCAAAATCTGCTCCAGGAATGCCCCTGCCATCCAGAGCAGATTTTGTTGGCACAGAGGGCAGCACAATACAAGGGCTCCCTTTCTGTTCAAGGTACTGCTTAAAAGTCCTATTTAGAAGCTTCCAAGAAAAATCAATGACATCATTTCTGCAAATGTTTTAGACAATACAGAGTGTTCATATGCACCCTGTTGTTAATCTGTCCTTGGAATGTTCTCATTTACTTCTTATTTCATCGATTTGTAAGCATGATAATTACATCATATTAACCAGACAAACTGAACTCAGTATCCTTTTTGACAGAAATTCTACTTTATTCTCTGTAACTGGCTATTTTGCGTTTTGTTTATTTGTTTTATTAGTACATTGACTTGTAATAATATGTTTATTAGCATGGGCAAGTTTTAAAACTAAACATTTAAACTTACATATAGTGTAAGTATTTTTTATGCTCTGCTTTTGTTTTTTAAACAGGGAGACTTAAACCAACTCCTGAATACTGCAGTGGGATCAGAGTTAAAGCTGAAACTCAAGGGTATTCCTCACTTGTTGTTAGTTATACCCATGACAATATTCACCTCAGTGCCAGTATTACCATAGCAGCCTATCTGCCAATAAAAGTAAGCCTTAGTTTAATAAAGCTTTCTTTCTAATTCTAATAAATTCTTTCTTCAATACATGTTGATTATATAGTATGAACTAAATTAAGATAACATGTGAACCAAACAAATGTAATGATCAATCTTTCGCTTGGAATTAAATGAACTTGAAACATCAGATTATGGAAGTTTCTATTTCAGGGGTGTCAAACTCAAGGCCTGCAGGCCGAATCTGGCCAGCAGGGTGCTTAGATCTGACACGCAAGACTGTCCTGGAAACAGTGAAGGACGGCCTGCGGTGCCTCTGCCAGCAAAAATGGAGCTTGGGAGAACTGCATGCAGCCTCCCCAAACTCTGTTTTTGCTGGCAGAGGAATGCAGGAAGCTATTGTAACCATAAACGGAGAACAGGTGGACTGCATGTGGCCCCCTGGGCTCCATTTTTGCTGGCAGAGGGTTGCAGGAGACTGTTGCGGCTAAAAATGGAGCCTCGACGAGTGATGCTAAGCTGGCCACACCCACCCTTGCCACGCCCACCCTGGTCCCCTGAGGTCAAATACAACCTTGATGCGGCCCTCAATGAAATTGAGTTTGAAACACCTGTTCTATTTGGAATTATCCTTAGTATGTGCTTAAAAGACTGCAAGGGTCATTTATTATGCTTATGATTCCTTAATATTTCTGAATTGTCTTTCCTCTAGGAAATTCAGAAGGCTGCAGAGCAAATCAAACAACCACTTCCATAACCAAATAAGAAATAACATTAACTAACGCTAATATATTAAAAACAGTAAAAAAATAAAATAGAATAGAAAATAAAAATTAATGAATAGAAATATTTATCAAAAATTACTCCATGACTTTTAGGCATGCATATGTTTCATAAATACTGTAGTAGCATTTAAAATAAAAATAAAGCCTTAGTACATGGAACTTTTCTTGTAAGATTAGTTGAGAAGTCTTCTGTAGCTATATAGAAGTTTATATAGATTTTATTTATTTGTTTATTTTTATTTGCATCCTGCCTTTATAATATTTTTAACAAATAACATGCCAAATACTGTATATCCTATTTTCCTTATGAATCTCTGAGATCCAGAACACTGACTGGTTTCTGTTGTGTATAACTATATCAAAATGTTAATGCTATTTAAAACAATTATAACAGCTCACTAATAATTGGAACTTACCAAAACCAAAGGCAAGTTCACACCAGGTCCTGCAGTTTAAGCTACTCCACTTGAAACAGCTGTCTGCATTTATGGCTGTTTGTTCCCTTATTATATGAAGCTGTGCATCGTCAAATGCTGCTATTTATATATGTCTGGAATACTGTTTGCAGGAAACAGTAAAAAGATTTACTTTATTGAAAGTAGCTGAAAAAAATTTCCCCTGAGTATAACTACCATTAATTTGAGCACAGAATGTTCAAAGAAAATTAATCAAAACATAATATTATTATATAGAGAGTTTCCCCTCATGTGATTATTTTCTGCAGGCAGGTTACCAAATCTATTAATTTTTTGGGGGGGTGGGGAGATTATTCCTTGCCCAAGTTACAAGCGTTGTACATTAGAATTCTAAAGAAAACAATTGAGAATGCACAAAAAGTATCTGAGCATTAGTGTTGGTGAGCAAGAACAGATTGGAAACTACTAAAACTCTTCTAGATTACTCAGTATGAAAATATTTCAGGGGGTGCTTTCTTTTTTTTGAGCTAATATCAAAATGCATCTATGAAGCAAACTGGAACATCTGATTCTAATCCTTCAAGTGGAGGAGCTGCACTACTAATAAATAAAGCACCATGATCTCTCAGCAGCTTTCCATTGCATCTTTCTGGATCGGCTCTGGCAGTTGGGATTAGCCAGCGCTGTACTATGCTGGTTGTCTTCCTTCTTCCAGGGCCAGCCCAGTTGCTGTTGATAGGCAGAGGAGACTTCCAGCCAATAGCCCCTGCTATGTGGCATGCTGCACAGCTTAGTACGATCTCTTTTCTTGTTTAACATCTACATGAAGCCATTAGGTGGAATCATACACCAGTTCAAGGTCAGTCTTGTCAATATGCAGATGATACTCAGTTATGAATCTTCACCCCAGGCTAGCTGACTGATATTTTGGAAGTCTTGGTGTCTGAAGGCTACATGGGCCTGACTGGGGAACAATATGCTTCAACTTCAAACAATTGGCAACTCTAAATCTCAACCAACAAATGCTCTGTCTTACACATTGGCAAAAAGAATCAAAACACAAAATACAAGCTGAGTAGACATGACCTTGTAGATGACCCTCACTCTGTCAAGGACCTTGGAGTACTCATATCTAATGATCTCAGTGCCAAAGCCCACTGTTCCAATATCGCCAAAAAGGCATTAAAGATTGTAAACCTAATCTTGCGTAGCTGCTTCTCCAGTAATATTACATTACTAACCAGAGCATACAAAACCTTTGCTAGACCAATTCTCGAATACAGCTCGTCTATCTGGAACCCACACTGCATATCAGACACTAATACAATTGAGTGTGTCCAGAAATATTTCACAAGAAGAGTCCTCCACTCATCTGCTCGCAACAAAATACCTTATGCCACCAGACTTAAAATTCTGGGCTTAGAAAACTTAGAACTATGCCGCCTTCGGTATGACCTAAGGCAGAGGTGGGCAATTATGGCTCTTTCAAGACCTGTGGAGTTCAACTCCCAGAATTCTTGAGCCAATCATGCTGGCACAGGAATTCTGGGAATTGAAGTCCACAAGTTGTAAAACAGCCATTATTGCCCACCCCTGACCTACGGGAAGCTCATAAAATCATCTGCTACAATGTCCTACCTGTCAATGACTACTTCAGCTTCAACCACAACAATACATGAGCAC
>JANHFM010004020.1:17891-37000 GCA_032468115.1 Grayia smithii
CTGGAGGGGGGTAAGAATGAAGATTTTGCAGTATCCTTCCCTTGCCACGCCCACCAAGCCACGCCCACAGAACCGGTAGTAACTAAATTTAGATTTCACCCCTGGTGCCATCCAATCTGAGAAGAACATCCCCTGGATTATACAATCAATTTCTTAATCTTTCTGTCTATTAGATTTTCCTGGTAATACAGGAAAACTTTATCATTGCATCTTCCTATGCATTATGAAATGATGTGTCTGCCATTATCAGTAAAATGATCTCCCCTTTTTAGCATCTTCTTACATCATTTCTGCCTGATATAAATGTCTGCTTGCCTCAGTTGGGCAGCTGGATTGCTTTCATGCCTTGAGTGCTGGGAATACTCTTGTCACTTGCTCCTAGAGTTCTTTACTCAGCTCTTCCAGGAACATCCCTACCATTATGAAGCAGCTGAGCTGGACCTGAGATTTGGTGGTAGGAGAGAAATTTAGGCAGTTACATCCTAAAAGGATAAGACTTTCATATGAATTATAGTCTCTTAAAGTTTTGAAGTAACATGCCTTCAAAAACCATTTCCCATACTCTTACAATTGAATTATAAAGCCACAATAACCCAAGATTGTAGATTCTGATCATTATCAATGATAATTTAACCTTATTGTAAGAGTAATACATTTTTTTGAACCTGACATTCACTGTTTCTTAGTGATCCATAACTATCACTTCCACCATCACTTTCTAAAAATAAAATCTAATAGAATAAGCTAATGATAATCTAAATACACGGTCTTTAACTTTAATAGAATCTGGAAACAGCATCAATGAGATTTTTTTCCTGAAAAATTAAGCTCTCTTATTAACAATTTAGCAGGTCAGTATGGTTCATTCAACAAATTGTGATGATAGAAGTCATGTATTGGGATTGAATAAAACAATTAAAAGAAATACTAAAGAAAATAGTTTCATAACATTCTCATTCTGCTGTATTAAACTTCATTTTAAGTATTGTTAATGTATTTTGTGCAACAGCACCATATGGAAAATTCTAACTCTAGTATTCATATAATTTAAATTTACTTGAAATAAACAGTAAATATGAGAATATTCTGCCCATAAAGACATTCTATCATTAAAATACTGTAATAAGTTAGTGTTTCTTGAAGCAGTCACTTATATGTGCACATGCCCCTTGTCTTCATAAAGATCAGCCATCTGTTTCAAAATCCTAAAAATGTAATTTTATTTTGCAGTGTTAAAGTGGATAAAAGAGCAATAAAGTTGCACTTTGATAATGGACTAGAACTGCTTTTGAAAATAAATGTCAGAATGACATATCTTTATTTGTCAACATTTCAGGCTATTACTGAAACAAATACTCAACCTTAATGATCTTTCTTAAACAGTATTGCATAAGAAATAAGTGTTTTGCCATGTACAAACTTATTATTATTATTATTTATTCTCACCAATGTTTATGCAGGTAATTTCACTAACAATTGGCAACAAGCCCACTGTAACCAACCCTTTTCCAGCTGTTGAGTCAGCTGATGTGACATTGATTTGTGCCACTCCTTCTCGGTTTTCCTTGGCACTTGTATCTGCAGATCCTGAGATGGATGTTTCCTGTCCCTTCCTTCATCAGGACAAACAAGGGGTAGGTATGAATTGGGGGAAGACAATATGGTAACACTAAATACTTCTCTTGGTGCCCACCATTCTCCCTGATCTGCCTAGTGCATTTTTACTGAGACAGGGCGGATGGAGAGAAAGCTGATACAATACTAATTTCCACTTCTAGCATTTTTATAAGAATTGCTTACAGACGAGCCCACACATATTTTGGAAATAGAATGATAATGGTTTTGTCCAATGCTTTGGTTAGAAGGCTCCCAGTTGCCCTGGAAAAAATAAGCTATGGTGATGGAAAATATCCTGGGACATTAAGGATTGAGAAAAGCAACTTCATCAACTTGCCTTCAGGAAAATGATTTGGCCATACACCACCATAATACTTTTGAACGATGTTGGGGTTAGCTTTTGTGATGCTTTCAAAATCCTATTCACAAGACCTTAGGTAACAAATGTATCAACACATATAGTTGTATTCAATTGTGTTCAATCAGTAGCATTGGAAAGCTGCCTTTCTTATTTATTATTATTTATTATTTTATTTATTTTTTTATTTATGCAATTTATATGCCGCCCTTCTCCCAAAGGACTCAGGGCGGCTTACAAGAATTAAAAATACAATAATAAAATTAAATTTAGAATTAAATCAAATTAAGAACATTTAAAATATTAAAAACCATTTTATTGGATCAGCCAAATTGGTGGAAGAGCCACGTGTTCTATAGCTACATTCCAAAATCTTGCTGAAATATTTAGTTTGTTCAATAGAGTAGAATATGTCCTGTTTTTAATCTTGTGCATTATCTTTTTGCGCTCAGATGCATGTGTATTTTTAAGGATATTTTTCATATTTATAAACAAAATAATTATCTTCTAGGTCCCTATTTCAATTTTCCGCAACCCAGTATTGGAGCTAGATGTTTATGATCATCAGGGGAATAAATTTGACAATTTTAGTTCTCTTACTATAACCTGGGAATCAACAGACCATTTACTAGCTAGCATAGAGGCCAGGATGCCTATGGAAATGTCTATGCAAGATCATGGAAACAGTCAAAAGAAAATGCAAGGTACTGTTCCCTCACATTTTTAAAAATATTTATTCAGTTTCCTTGGTACTAATACTAGTTATTCCATCACTACCAATCTTTGCTTTCTGGAATGAAACTTTGTTCATAGACTCAGGAAGCTATTTTGAAAGAAGTGTCATATTTTTCTAAGGATATTAAAAAATGGGAGGGCAGGGTGTGGGGCTGTGTAACTTTGAAGGCTGCTTTAGTGCTATGGTCCTTGGTTTATTCAGCAGTACTTTTCTTACACTGCTTTTCCAATTTTCTCTGCCCTTTTTTAGGTCTGCAAACTGTTTTAGTTCATCATAAACCAGGAGCAACAATAATATCAGCTACCGCAGTTGGCTATCAGCTTACTCATTTGATTACTAATGAAGTAAAGAAACCGGTAATTCCTTTTTACCTCAGATTACTGTCCTAAAATCTTCTATTTCCTTTTCCTAATATAATATTAATATAATGTATTTTACCATCATTCTAAAGTATTATAATTTAGACCCTTAGATGTAAAACAAAATACTAAAATGGATTTTCTAGTTTTGAAATCCATCCTTCCCTTCCTCCTCATTATTCTTTTTGGTAGTCTCTAAATTGTTCTTTGGATATTTTTGCTGTAAATACAGGTTTAACCTGAAGAAGGTTCAATTGTCAAAAAACTGACTGTTTGTAGTATTAACCATAAGCAGTATAATCCTTGATTTATGATCACAATTGAGCCGGAAATTTTTATTGCTGAGTTGTTAAATGAATTTTGCCCCATTTTATGACCATTCTTGTTACAGTTGTTAAGTGAATCATTGCAGTTGTTAAGTTAGTAACTCAATTGTTAAATGAATTTGTTTTCCCCATTGACTTTGCTTGTCAGAAGGTTGCAAAAAGTGATCACAGGATCCTGGGACACTGCAACCATCATAAATTTGAGTCAGTTGTCAAGAGTCTAAATTTTGATCATGTGACGATGGGGATCCTCCAATGGTCATAAATGTGAAAAATGGTCATAAGTCACTCTGGGTGATCAACTGGATCCTGCAGACTTAATATTTACATACTTTTTAATTATATTTAGTGTATTTAAGTTTGAATACAAGGGATAAGAGTTATTGTAGAACTAAGATAAGGTGTAATATTCGTTACTGAAAATTCAGTAATATTATGCCTTTAACCAGTGGCATATATTTTCCCTGAATGAATTGGTATGTCTGATCTTTGAAGAAAATATACTGAAAAGAACTGTATCCATATTCTTGTTCCCAGGTTGGAACAGGGGAGGGGGGAATGCTGAAAATACTAAGTTTGGAAAACAGTCAGATTATCATTACTTAACATTTCAACAGGCCAAGTTCCTGCTTATTATAATTTTTTTTCTGGAAGAACAGTAGACATAAATTTACAATTTTTCTGAATTATGATTATAGGACTTCCATCCTACATGTCACAAAATAATGAAGAGGACTGTAGAGTAATCTTGAATTGATAACTCCAAATCCATTCTACATTTTAACTTCATTGTTATGATATATTTAAACTCTCATAGCAAAAATTTGAAAAGAACCTTATAATTCTCAGGTGACTAGTTCATGTTGCTCGGTACTGTTGACAGTGAAAATGATTTTTCCAAAGTCTTAAACTTGGAACACTTTGCATGCAAAGTTTGTCCTCTACTGTTGACACACAGTTTCTCCGTTATTTGTATTTTTGTGGGATGGAGCTGTTATATGTTTACACAAACATGCAAATAATAGATGTTTAAGTATTTCCAAGGTCAAAATTTATATTTAATCTAAAATAATTCAACTAGATGCAGATGATCGTTAGTTCACTTTAGTAGGAAATAATTATAATAGTACTTAGAGAAATTATTTTTTAAAAAATAATAATTTATAAATTGATATACTGCCTGTCTCCCCTATTACTTAAGTACATTTGGCTATTTACATCAAGGGTTGTATTTTTCAATAGAAATATATACCGGTAAACAGAAAATTCAAATAATTATTTATTTAAATAATACATATAAATGTATTCACGTATTTAATTACCAAACCAATTTATGTAGCTATTATACTTCTTTCTTTCTTTATTTTATTATTTTTCACATATTGGAACCACCCTTGAACTCTGAATGAAATTCAGTGTCATTTATTCATATATAACAAAAGATAGAATTTCATTCTTATGTAATGCCATGCATTTGTTAAGTTTTGATATTACCATGAAATTAAGGAAATAGAGAAAAAACAAGAAATTAGGACAAGAAATTAGAATTAGAATTAGATTAATATCAGGAGTGTATGAAGCCAATGTTTCATGGAACTCAGCTAGCTAACACAATTAGATAAAATACAAGCTGTATTCATTGTTGATGAATGCAGCTTGTATTAATGTATTGATGATAAACTGATGGTGGGGATTCTTCTGGAGAGCATGTCGAAATACATTGGCATTCATGTTTTCTTAAAATAAAGATCTGGTAATGCTGAATTTGTTACTAGAACTACATATTCTAGAATCTTCTTTTTTCAGAGTAGTTCCTGTTATTATTTTTTCAATTTGTTAGTTATATCCTGCCTTTCTTCCAGGATTCAGGCTGATGTCCACAGCATTCCCTCCTATTTTCCCCACAGCAAAAATATGTGAGATAGATTGGGCTAAGGGAGAGTTACTGGTACAAAATTACTCAGTGGGCTTCCATAGTTGAGGGGAGACATGAATACAAGTCTCTCTAGTTCTAGTCCAATGGTACCATTCTAGCTTATTTTTCTAAATCATTCTTCCATATTGTTATCATCTTCAATATCTATTTTGCTTTGTTTTCTTGCTTCTTCTTTATAGTATCAGGCTCTTTTACCTATAAATGCAGGCATTGAACTAATACTTGTGGAAGATGTTAAAATGAGTCCTAAAGAAGTGACTATTTATAATCATCAGGCAGTTAAGGTAGGTCTGGGTTTGTATCTGTATGTGTTTACCTATCCTGAAAATAAGCCCTAGCATGTTTTACGCATGTGCCTAATATAAGCCCTACCCCCAAAATAAGCCTTACTTAAGAGCCTGCACAGCCAGCCACCAGCCCATTTCGTCTGGTTGTTCACAGTGTCACAGCCACAAGGTGGGGGAGTAGTGGAGCTGCCCCACATGCCCCACATGAGCTTACCTCAGGGCCTCTGCAGCCAGGCCATCCATGCCCTGACGCTCATGGCGTCAGCACTGGCAGCCATATCCAGCAGGAGCCCACATGGGTCTTGGCCCACTTCTTCTGTTTGCTCATGGCTGCAATGGAGCAGAATGCTAAATAGTGTGTTGGAGCTGCGGCCGTAACATGAAGCAGGTGTTGGGGTGTGGATGGCCTTGCTGAGGGGATCCTGAGGTAAACTGGTGCAGGTCACATAGAGCAGCTCCAACCCCCCCACCTCACGGCAGTGGCACTGATGTGCCGCACAGCCTGCTGCCCTGCCACAAGCAAGCAAAAGAAGTGGGCCTCCCATACATGGAGAAAAAAATAAGACACCCCCAGAAAATAAGCCCTAGCATTTATTTTGGGGCCCAAAAGAAAATAAGATCCAGTCTTATTTTTGGAGAAACACGGTTAATTACTGATATCTCAGTGTGAATTTTCTACAATGTGCTTTTCTTCACAGGCTGAACTGATTATTAATGGGGGCTCTGGATATTTTTTTATTAATACCACCGTTGTTGACATTGTTAAAATAGTATATGAAGAAGGTAAAGACATTGCTCTGGTAAGTATTTATGATGCAAATAATTTATTTCTTCTTTTGAGAAAAAAAACCATTGAAAATCCTCTGGTTTTGTAAAGTGTATTGGGAGAAGTTTAAATCAAGTGATATTAGAAATACAAAGACTTACAGAAATCATGGAATAAGAGTCCGCCACGTCCTGATTATGTCAAGGTAGTAAGAAGACACATAAGTCTGTTCTGCTTTGTTCCAAAAAGGCTCTGTGAAAAACATTCTTAAAGGAACTGTGGTGGTGCACTGGTTAGAATGCAGTATTGCAGGGTAGCAGTTCGATCCTGACAAGCTCATGGTTGACTCAGCCTTCCATCCTTCCAAGGTTGGTAAAATGAGGACCCAGATTGTTGGGGGCACTCTGTAAACTGCTTAGAGAGGGCTGTAAAGCACTATGGAACAGTATAGAAGTCTAAGTGCTATTGCTATTGCTAAAGTAACAGGCTAGTTCTCATTGGTACCAGGCTAGAAAATAGGAGATTGTGAATTCTAGTCCTGCCTAGGGCATGAAGCCAGCCATGTAACTTTGGGCCAGTCACACAATCTCAGCCCTAGGAAGAAGGCAATGGCAAACCACCTCCCAAAATGTTGTGAAGAAAACTGTATGAGCTTAGGCCAGCAATTGCTAGAAGTCAAGACTTGACTTGACTTGAAACCACACACACACACACACACACACACACACACTATGCATTGGGGTGAATGGGGCTAGTCTCTTAATGATCTGATGGACCTTCACTATATTCTGTATAAATATACTTTGTTCAAGCAAAGTACAATTCTGACTTGAGTATGACTATTTTCATATTGAGTAAACAACAATTAATTAACTAACAATTTACCATTCAGTCTGACATTCATCAAATAAACTTCTGTCATTTCATGTTTTTCCCTCCTTATTTATATAACTTGCTTTATATGTGGGCGAGTGTGAGAGTTTTAAATTTGAAGACAAGAGATCAGCCTTGTCTCTGCTGATGTGAGCAGCTCTAGGAGATAATATATTTTGGAGCATGAAATAGAAATATTGTAAAGCTAAATCAATTGATAAATTTCATTGCTTTGTATGGCATTTGAAGTTTCCTGAGTCTAGGTGGTGAAATTAGACTAAACCCTTTACAAAGTGTCAGACTTTCATAGGCTCTCTGCTTTAGATGGTTTCAAAAAATGTGTGAGCTCAAAGCTAAAAGAAATGGGTTGAAGACATTACAGAAAATTGTAATACCTTGCAACATAAGTCAAAAAGCCATTGTGATTAAAAGTTTTCACTGAAATGTGAAATTGTTCTTCAGGAACATAACCTCCAATTTATGTGGTGTCATTAAGAATAAAATACTCAGCGGTACAGATGCTTTCTTTCTTTTTTCCGTAAATTCAGACTGTATACTCCCTTTTAAAGACTTATTTATAAGATCCTTTCTTGCCAAGATTTGTGTTTTGTTTTTCTCTTCCTGTTTCCAAAGAAGGAATACAAGACTGGAGGCTAATAGTTGCATTAGAGGCACCTGAATGCAGTTGTTACCTGCAGGCTGTTTCTATTGTCTCAGTGAAATTAGATTCCTCGAATATATTTTAAAACTTCATTTGGAAAGAACATCTCCTTCTGTTGAAAAATACCCTCCTTAATCTCAACTACACAATTTTCTTTTGTCACTGTTATTTACAATTTCTTATTTCCTTAAAGCACAATAGCTTTAAGTAAAGAGTAGTCACAGTAACTAATTAAGAACATTTGATTCCATTTTCTTCTCCTTATTTTAGATATATCCCTTATATCCAGGGTCAGTATCTATAATGATACATGACTTGTGTCTTGCATCTTCTACCACTGCTAAAACTGATGTGTATGTTTCTAATATACAAGAAGTATATGTTGGAATTGTTGATAAGGTTAGTATTCAGTTCTAAATGAATGGTTTGCTGCACTTTTACTGCGGCAATAAAATATTCAAACATTCTTCAAGATTAATTCATTTATAGCCAAGTGGTTGGAGTTTCATTTATGATTTATTTTGCTCCAAGGAATGCATTTAAGAGTACCGAGAGAAGAGAATATTTGTAGCTCAGGGTTGAATTGTGGGGTCCTTGGTGCTCTCTGAGCTTGGTGGTTTTCTTGCAGACATTTCATTACCAGCTTATGATGTTATCTAGTTTGTTAATGAAAGTTGGCAAGAAAACCACCAAGCTCAGCAGGCACCAAGGACTTGAGAGCACTTTGAATACTTCTAGATCATATTCTGTTCTACTGATAAGCAACCAAGACTTTACTAAGTTGTCTAAAATATGTAACAGATCTATAGTTAATTATTAACATATTGCAAATGAAAGCAGGGTTAATGGCTTTTCCCCCCACAACTAAGTCAGAATTCTAATAAATGTTGCCAAGTCATATTATTTGAAAAAATGGGTATAAGAAACTCATGCAACCTGAGCATGCATTTCAGTTTGTGGCCTAACAATCTAACATATTTGGGCAGAGGGGATTGGATATGGGTACACTTAAGTATGGGGATGAAAGTTGAAGGTCTCTTAGAATTCAGATTAACCCATTTTTTCTCCCCTAACTTATCTGCCTAACCTCTCCAGAATAACCTGAATTTTGATAGCACAGTTTAGAGTTAATTAAAAAAGGGGAATGGGAATGGTTTTATCAAAAAGACATTCCTCACCATTCAGTCAGAACTGAAGAGGGAAAAAGACCAAGAAAGTCCCCTTGCTTTTTGAAAAGCATCTTTGGGCAACCATCACCTGGAGGATTGAGAATCTCCATAAAGAGGCATCCCTCTACTCTTATTTCTATAAAAGAAAAGGGAAGGAGAAAAAAACTATAATCACCAAAAATTGCCATTTTGTTGCCAAATTTCAATGATTCAATCAGGGTATGTTTTGGGAACAACAGGCAACCAACAGGCCTTATCTTAACATAAGGGGTATATTTGATAAGCCTAAGATAACTAAACTAAATGCAGTTCAGAAGTTCAATTAGTATGTTCAGCTAATTTGGTCTAGTGGCTATGAGGCTAGAAACCAGGAGACTGGTAAGATCTAGCCCCACCTTAGCCATGAAAGGTATCTGAATGACTTTGGACCAGTCACTCCATCTCAGCTCAGTTCAGTTCACCTCAAAGGGTTGCTGTTGTGGAGAAAATAGGAGAAGGAAGTCCGTATTCCTATGTTCTCTGCCTTGATTTTAAAAATAACAAAGGGATATACGGTAAATAAATAAAATAGTGCCTTTATCACATTATTGCTGGGGAGCTGCACAGAAAGCTCTTTCTAAGCCTTGATTTATTCCACAGCTTATTCTAGAATGGCAACTGGGGATTATACTGGCTCTGAATGGTGTAGATATAATCCAGTACATCTAAGAAAGCTGACATAGAAGCACGTTTGATTGCAATCTACAGTTGCTAAGAGATAGTGAAATCACTTTGATTGCAGTAATTTTGTACTAGTAGACTGATCGTGGTGCACAATATTTTAAGCTACAGATAAACAGAATGTATTGTTTGAATTGAAATGCAAAACTCTGTAAATATGTATTGTAGGTAGAAATTGGCAAAAATGTTAAAGCCTATGTCAGAGTGCTGGATGCTTCGAAGAAATACTTTTACAGTAAAAACTTCAAATTCATGGACTTAACTCTAAAAGCAGCCTCCCAGATTATTTCCTTAAAGTAAGTGCTATGTTCATTTGTTATACTCTGTTTTAAGTACTATAGAAATACAACAGTGGATATTTATGACTGTCACAACATTCCATGATCACATGATTATCATTGTGTTTCACAGCTGGCTTCTGGCAAGCTGAGTTGATAGAGAAGCTGGCAGGAAAATCACAAGTTACAGTCAAGCAATGTCTTGCTTAAGAATCACACAGTAATTTGCTTAACCACAATGGAAGTGAGGTCATAAGTCTATCGCAGTCACATGACATCTCACTTAATAACACAGTTATTAAGTTTTTTGTTATCTTTTCCCATGTTTTACATTGTTTCATACAGCTCATCATATAGTCTTGTTGATATTTCTGACTGCATTACCAGCTCATCATTGCAAATGGACACAACCGAAAATTCTGCACTGAATTAAATTGAGGCAATTGCTCTTTAGTGCTTCTAAAGGCACATTCAGATGTCTACTAATTCATACATTTTATTATTGCAGAGCCCTTGGTGAAACTTCTGATGAATACACAGCTGTCTTTCTTGTGCAAGGCATGGCCATAGGTCAAACCAGTGTTACAGGAGTTGTCACTGACAGATATGGTGAAAAGATCTATTCGGTTCCACAGCAGATTGAAGTAAATATATTCATTGTTAACTATTCATGCTTTTAGAGTGACTTTTTTATAATCGTGCTTCTAAGCCCGAAAAGCTCATCATTCAAAATGATTTTAAAAACCGAAAGCAAAATTATTTTAATGGACAAATATCTGTATCATTAGGCAGAAATATGGATGCGGTAATGCTCTGCACTTAGCTTGATAAATCAGGAAAGATGTTACTAATCATGTTAGTAAGTATCAGAGCCTGGATGATTCTTTCTTTGCACTTATCCAAATGAAGGAGGGCATGGGACTAAATATTAGGCAGTGATGAGGATAGAGAGGACAAGCAGAAAGCAGAGGAAAAATGCACTTGAGAGAATAGTTCAGAAAGAAGCTGAGGGTTAATAAGATAAATGCCATGAAAATGCTCAAGCTCCAAATTTGTTGCAATAGAATAAGGGTAATTGCTAGACAATAAAATAGTTTTAAAATGAAAGAAAAGATGACAACAAGGATGGGAATTGGAAGAACACAGCCACAAACAAGGGGGGGGGGAACATTAAAATACTTTTCAAGGTAGGAAAATTTAAGAGAAAAATAATGACAAGGCAGAAGGGGAGAATGGCAAACTATTTTGAGTGCAGAAGTTTAAAAGGACAAAATAAAGCCATTCTAAAAAGAAAAATTGAAAAGAAACAGCAAGAGCAAGAAGGTACGCTGAAATGAAAATCGTTATATTGTCCCAAATAGTTGAATTTTAACTTTATAAACATTAATAAACATTAATTTTTGTGCTACTTCTAGGTATTTCCTCCTTTTAAATTGATACCAAAAAAAGTCACCTTACTCATAGGCGCAGTGATTCAAGTAAGTTGTTTTTAAATTATTATGCTGAACTAATTATTTCCTAAAAGGGACATTAGTCTATGCATGAATAGAAGGTAATCTTAACCTTATTCCTCAATGTGTGGTTTTTTCATCAATCTGTGTAGCAACTTTACCCAGTTTGGTAATTTCCAAATGCTTGGCTACTATAAGTTCCAGAATTCTTAAATTGAATGTTCAGTAGAGAGCAATTTCTTGATAAGGATGACTAGAAGGCAATGTTAGAACTAAAAAAAAATCATCATTTCCAGACATTTAGCTGCCTTATCCTCAGAGTCCGCACATATCAAACTTAAAAAACTGTGGAAAACATTTTTCATCCATTCCAGTAACCATTCAAAAATTATAGGTAGTCCTTGCTTATCTGCCACTAGTTCAACAACTGTTGGAAGTTAGGATAGCAATGAAAAAGGAGACTTATGACCAGTTCTCAAAATTGTGGCTGTCACAGTATCCCTGCGGTCACATGATCACTATTCAGGCACTCGGAAGTCAGCACACATTTACAATGGCTGTGGCATCCCGCAATCATATGATTGTCCTTTGTGACCTTGAGAACTAGCTTCTGACAAAAAAAGTCAGTGGGGAAGCCAACAGAAAGTCACAAGTCACGCATGACTTCACATTAACGACTGCGGGTGACTCACTGAAATGAAAGTTGGCGCAATCATGTGGCATTTCAGTGTACAACCACCTCGCTTAGCGACCAAGTTGCTGGTTCCAATTGCAGTGGTTGAGGACTATCTGTAGATTAGAATGTTGAAAGAAAAGTCATAAGAGAAATCTGACAAATAATTTTGATCTTGAAAGTATATATCCAGGTAAATAAAAGAAAAATATAAGAATTTTATACTCATCTGCAACCTTTCAGTGCATCACATAAAAGTCTATTTGCTGTACACATTCATAATCCCACACATGTCCAACCTTTTCCTCTTCTGTCCTCTTTAAAGAACAATGTAATGACAAATAGCTTTGTATCACAAGCAACCTCAATTTGCATCTGTTGTATTATTAGAATATAAGTACCAGTTACCAGATCTTATTCAACCTATACATTGAGAATAAGTGAGAAAGTAATTCTTATTTTTTTAAATAACTAACCACAGATTACTTCTGAGGGAGGGCCACAGCCTCAGTTCAACATCATCTTTTCCATCCACGATCCCAGCATTGCTTCTGTAAACAACAGTGGCTTTATAACTGGCAAAGCAGTGGGCAACAGTACCATACTGGGAATGGTTCAAGCAATTCACACAGAAGCTGGCAAGGTTGTGGTTGCATCGCAGGTAATATCTTGATACATGTATATATAATTCCTCTGAGCTGAACCATATGAAAAGTTTTTTAAGCATCTCTTAACATTTTAAAATGAAGAATAGATTCCAGTTAATTGTTGGCAGATGTGCCATATGTGGACTATTTACAAATACAGTACTTAAATCAGTGGGAAACCATAAGCTCAGAGACATGGACTGGTAGATACATCAAAGCCTTAATACCAATCAGAGGAAAAGGTAGACATGATCAATTCAAAAATGTGCTTTTTAATCTGAGCCGGATCCCCTTACAGATTTGATATTAAACTACTGTTTACCCTTAAAATGACAGTTTAGGACAAGGCAAACTTTTTCATGGATGGATGGATGGATGGATGGATGGATGGATGGATGGATGGATGGCAAAGAGGGCCATATCTTCAAGATTTTCTTGTATCTACCACTGATTCAGTACTGTTATAATTGAGTGACTGAAGAAATTGTCATTAAGCAAGGATTACCAGCACTGTATACAATTTGGTGCTGGGTTTTGCTCATACAGTCTGTTTTATATTAGATAACTTATTATTTGTTTTACCAGTTTCCTTAATATCATTTATTACTTTTTATGCTAAACCTCTAAAGCATAAAAAAAACAGTAAATATGTTCTAGGAGCATGGACAAGAGGAACTCTTATTTTGATTTTATTTTTCCTTTTTCCTCTTTTTTAAATAATTTTGTAGTTTGTTCTGAGAACTTTTATTTATAGGCTATAGCACTATTATCAGAAGTATGATAAATAATTACTTCTCATAGAGTTTATAGTTTAACAATGCAACATTATCCATGTACAGTAATGTTCACATTTTTAAAAAAACCATGTAACTTGTGTTGCAGTTCATGAAAAGAATGCTTAGTGAGTTCAATCTTTATTCATTTCATTTGAACAGCAATCCTGCCTTATATCAATATTTATTCCCTTCCTCAAATGAAGTGTGGATGAGTAAATCCATGACCCTGATAAATCTCTCTTCCTCTCCCCCTCTCGCTCACTCTGTCTCCCTCCTTCCCTCCCTCACACACACACACATCAAATTAAAGATCTATTTTCAATCCCTTATCTCTGTACTTGTTTTGCCCCATAAATATTGTCTATTATCATTGCTGCTAAATACAAATAGAAAACTCTAAACAAGCCTGTGTTCATAAATCTGTTACTCAGATTTAAATATACTTTTCAAATAAATCCTCTTCTCTTTATGTATTGCTTTGTTTGGCTAGATTTTGATGAGCAAAGATTTCACATACTCACATGGCTTTGATCTGTCTTTGAGTTTTTATAGTGTCCTGATTTATATATCACATCTGAAATGTCATCCATGTGTTGTATCTCATTTAAGCTTTAAGTCTTTTACTGTTTTTCCTAATTCAGTGCAGAAATGAGCTATAGAAGATTAAAAGTTAGATTGAAACTCTAATCCCATCTAATCAAACTCCACCCTTTAGATTAACAATACTGTATGTTAACATTAACATTAAAATTAACAATAATGTTTCTACTTTAATTTCAAAAAGGAAATTATAATTCCCAAGATTCCAGAGGAAAAAAATGGCACTTACCTATATCAGGCATCTCCATAGCTTAGAATAAATTATTTGATTCTCTTGGTTATTCTCTTCATTCTTTTGTGTTATATGATTTGGGTTTATTATTGTTTATGTTATTGGTTAGTCAGTTAGTTGATTTGAGCCACATATTCACTTTTTGTAATTTTGAATTTTTTGTGGGACACCTTGAATGCCTTATATTGACACTCTAAACTAGTTGGAATGGCTTTGAATAAATAATTATTGGTGTTTTTAATGTTTAGATTCAGATGGTGAATGGCAACAAATATGAAAGAAAATGCAGACATACAGCACAATTAATTGAATCGGTATAATGCTTTCTGATGTTTCCTTTAGGATAAAGTTGAAGTTGAGGTAATTCAGCTTGAAGCTGTCAGAATCCATGCACCTATTACTCGAATGAAAACTGGAACTCAGGTAAATCAAAGTATAACATTATTTCTGCTGTTGTGGCTGCTGCTCCAATAGTCAAATATGATTGGCCCTCAGTGTAGCACTTAATACTCATCTAATGTTAATCTTTTCCTGTTTTTTTCTAAAAAAAAGTCATATTCCTTGAAAAGGATAAAGTTTTCCTTAAGTTAGTCTTTGTTTCTTTTTTTCCAGATGCCGGTATATGTGATGGGCATCACTAGCAATCAGACCCCTTTTTCATTTGGAAATGCAGTGCCAGGCTTACGGTTTTATTGGTCTGTCACTACTAGGGATATCTTGGATGTCAAGTCAAGATTCAGTGAGGTAAATGCTAATTCCGTATTATGATTTAATTTTTTTACAACTTTACTGGAATTAATATTTCATAGAGTGTGATTTGGGGAAAAATTGTCTTCAGCAGTGGATATATAAATCACTGTATCTGGTTTGATATAAAACAATCTTCTCCACCTTGGCATCTGAAGCTATTGAAACTGCCACCCACAAAAATATAACAGAAAGGAGAAATTTGGGAATAATATCTCTAGCTCTAACCCTAAGAGTTGCTGTAATAAGGATTTTCCTACATTAATAAGAAGCTCCATTCGATTTTTTTTTATTTATTTCAACTTATATCCTGCCCTTCTCCGGAGACTCAGGGCGGCTTACAATTTCAAGCACAAAACAATGTGCTTAGCAATACCTTCCTTCCTTGTATATGCCTACTTATTAGGGCTTTTGCCCCCCCCCCCCCAGTGGCATTTTTACAAAGTCAGCTAATTGCCCCCAACAATCTGGGTCCTCAGTTTACCTACCTCGAAAGAATGGAAGGCTTAGTCAACCTTGAGCCTGGTGAGATTCGAACTTGCACTCATTGCAGGCAGATGGAGCTAAGTGGAAACACTTAGAAGTGCACTAGCTAAGTGTGCCACCAAGGCTCACTTTTTGTGATTCTTTTTGTGATTCTTATCTTTGCATTCTGGGGTGGTTTGTAATAAACCTCTTTTGTCAGACAACAAAACATTGGAAGGATTTTTTTTTTAATACAAAGGGAGAGGGCCAGCCCTGAGATAGTAAATGGAATTCCACCACTGCCTTAATTAATACTTTTTGTTTTTTTCCTTTCAGGCTTCCCTTCAGCTTTCGGTGGAAAATAATTTTGCTGTGGATATTTATGGGAAAGGAAAAGGGAAAACGGGACTGAAGGTTGTTGTGAAAGTCCTTGATCCTTTAGCTGGACAGTTCTCTCACATGGCAAAAGAATTGACAGATGAAATTCAAATACAGGTAACACATTGACAATCCTGTAGTTGAAACATTGTTAGCCCTTTACAGAAGGCTGCTAAAATCAGTATGAAAAAAGAGACATTTGTGTGTCCATATCACAAATGAAGGACTTTTGCATAATCATAATTTTGCATAATCACAAGAAGAAAGCATGCACATTGGTATTGCTCATCAAATCGGTATCAGTGGTATCTTCAACCTACCACCATAATTGAGGCCAAAATTTCCACAGCAAGATGGTTAAGTGAGTTTTGCCCCATTTGCGACATTTTTTGCACAGTAATGAAGCAAAGCACTGCAGTTGTTAAGTGAAATGTGCGGTTATTAAGCTTCTCCACTGATTTTGCTTGTTGGAAGCTGACTGGGAAAGTTACAAATGATGATCACATGACCCTAGGACTGTGCGGCTCATAAATATATATGCCTGTTGCCAAGCGCCTGAATTTTGATCACGTGACCATGGGGATGCTGCAATGGTTGTATGAAAAATAGTCATAAGTTACTTTTTTCATTGCTGTTGTAACTTTCAATGGTCACTAATGGAACGGTTGTAAGTCAAGGACTACCTGCATTGCCAAGAGAATCTGAAAGTTTTCATTTGTTCCAGTGAGAAAATTGAGAAGCATAATCTAATATTAAAAGCCAGAAGAGTTATACATCTAGATATAGTTAGCTGTCTTTCCTTGTCTTTCTCTCAAATTAGAGGAAATACAAATAAAATTAAGTAAAAATGCAACTTTTAAAATTGAATACTCTGCAGATTTCAAATTTTACTTCTTTTGATACTGAATTTTAGTTTCTTTTTATATAGGATAGACACAGAGAAGTTTAATCATTCTGTATCAGAGCAATGCTACAAAATTCAGGTTTCAGATATTCACAGTTAAAGGAATAAGATCAGCAATAACTTTCCAATTTTAAAACAAACTGTATCTATTGTGAGCTCTGTTAAAAAAGTAGTCAAATTATACTTAGCAGAGGTACTGTAATGTAACTTCACCGATTTCATTGAATCTAATTAGAAGCTATTGTGTTTAGGATTACCCTGAAATAAATGAATGGCATTTTCTGAGAGCTAAAGAACTTGAATAATTAAAGTTGGCTATAAAGATTAAATATATTCTGAATGATTTCTATCAACTGAACAATTAGTGCACATTATCACAGCTTTGAATCATATGCATGTGAATTATCTAGCTGGAATAATGTTTCCCCTGGATACATAGTAACTAGCAGTTTCTTGAAGTACAGTAATTACTTTAGGAAGCAGTCTGGAGGGGAATAGTTTCAGGTCTTAAATATGTTCAAAAGTTTAAATATATTTTTAAATTATTATTATTTCAACTTATATCCCACCCTTCTGCAGAGACTCAGGGTGGCTTACAATTTATTAAGCACAAATTAATGTGCTTAGCCATAGCCTTCATTCCGTGTATATGCCTGCTTATTAGGGCTTTTGCCCCCCTCAAGTGGCATTTCTACAAAGTCAGCTTATTGCACCCAACAATCTGGGTCCTCAGTTTACCTACCTTGAAAGGATGGAAGGCTGAGTCAACCTTGAGCCTGGTCAGATTCGAACTTGCACTAATTGCAGGAAACTGGAGCTAAGTGGAAACACTTAGCAGTGCACTAGCTAAGTGCACCACCGAGGCTCAGATGATGAAACCATGTTGAATTTAGAAGGAACCTGTTCAGGAAAGAAAGTTTCAGTCTGGCTGTTTTTAAGAGCATTTATTCAAAGTAAATGATGTTTAATTATTTTTATGTTTGATTTTAATTTATTTATGTTTTAATGTATATTCATAGACATATTTTAATGACTTTAAGCCGCTGAGAGTTACCCTATGTAAGATGGTCAACCAATAAGTTTTATAAATAAATACATAAACAAATATGGGGATGTGTGAAGTTTTTCATTGCAGAAAACCTACTAAGAAAAAAAACAAGATTCTGGACTGATAGATTATATAGATCTGACAAAATATTTAGGTGTTAATGCATCTGGCAAGGTGGATTGGCTCAGTTATAGTGCTGCTGGATTCACCAGTGGAAGACCTGAAGAAACACGTTAGGGACAGATCATCACAGAGAAAATCTATGTGGTCACTAAAGGTTGACATTGACTTAAGTGCACATAATCAGAATGCAACTGATATATTTGCATACAATCTGATTCTGCAGCCACTTTTCTGCTTGCTTTTCCTGCATCGGGCACTCCCTGGAAGCACATACCAATCTAAGTGTGCCCTAAAGCAGTGTACAAAAACATCAATTGAATTTCAAACAACTTTTTTGTCATAGCTCTTCTTATCTTCTTTCTCACAAATGATCTCTAAGGCTGAAAAGCAGACAACATGATGCTTGATTATGATAGCCAGTTGAGGCCACAAGATTAGTAAGGCCACACCTGGAATACTGCATCCAGTTTTGGTCACCATGTTACGAAAAAGATGTTGAGACTTTGGAAAAAGTGCAAAGAAGAGCAATGAAGATGATTAAAGGCCTTAAATTAAACATATGAAGAACTGTTGAAGGATTTGGATTTGGCTATTCTAGAGAAAAGAAGGACTAGGGGGGACATGATAGCAGTATTCCAGTATTTGAGGGGCTGTCACAAAGAAGAAGGGTCAACTTATTTTTCCAAAACAGCAGAAGGCAAGACACGAAGTAATGGATGGAAACTAATCAACAAGAGAAGCAACCTGGAATTAATGAGAAACTTCCTAACAGTGAGGACAATTAACCAATGGAACAGTTTGCCTTCAGAAGTTGTGGGTGCTTCATCACTGGAGGTTTATGAGAAGCAACTGGACAGCTTCCTTCTGAAATAGTATAGGTTCTCCACCTTGAGCAGGGGGTTGGTATGTGTGTGCAGGGAAGCTTGACTTCCAGTTTCCGGTGCACAGGTGCGCACTGGCCAGCTGGTCTTTGCACGTT
>JANHFM010004020.1:40653-54928 GCA_032468115.1 Grayia smithii
TATACTGTATATATGTATTTATATACAGTAAACATTCTGTAATAGTGTGCTGAATTTCTGTATAACATTATACTTGCTGGAATTAAAAACTATTTTAAAAATTGGCCTACTGGGAATGAATGAAAAACATTTCCAAGCCACAGTAGACAAGTATAAGTGATCTAACTTTTCATCTTGTATCTATGGCATTCACACAATTCTTTTCTCTTGAGTGTTAATGATAATTTATTTATTTAATTTACTATTTATTTTAATAAATTGTTTTTGTCTACAGAGATGATTTTTTGCAGGTTGGGAAAGGGACCTCTAACAATACTTTGGTACTTCGAACAATGAACATTGGACTAAGTTTGCTTAAGGTTTGGGATGCGGAACATAATATTGCAGACTATGTCCCTCTTCCTGTCCAATATGCTATCTCCCCTCAGCTCACCGACATTATTGTAGGTGATGTCATATGTTTAACCTCTTCACTGGTAAACCAAGATGGTAAGACAATTTTGAATAATAATGGGCATTAACAGAGAATAAAAAAAGACTAAGTTGTAATGGAAACTTTTTGCGTTTATACGCAAGGCACATATTCAAAATAACCATATATAATATATAAAATATATTAAAGTTATATTTAATACAACACAATTGGTGTGTGAAAGAAATAGGGAACAGCATTTACACTTGGTAATGCATTCCTTTGTGAATACTAAGATTTTTTGCTGATCCTTGTTTTAATAACCTCTGTAGAATTAATATTAGGAACTGATGCACAGATATGAAAATATGAATGAAAACAAGATTTAGCATTGCCCAAGTGGATTTCTTATTTGGAAGGTATTCTATGTCCTCAATGCTCAATCTGTGTGATCGAATGTGCACTTGCAGTAGCAGTGAGGGAGGATTTGGTCAACTCAAAGCTTTCCCAGAGGGAGACACAGATCAAGAGAGCGTATAGTCCCAAGCTAGAAGGGATGAGATGGAAAGAGATTCAGAGAAGCCATATCCTACAATCTCTCAGGAAATATTAAGTTAGAAGTTTATAACTTTAGTCTGGCAAAATTCTGTCTAATAGATGTAAGCAAATAAAGGATTGGATCTCACTATCTCATCTCTGGGCTTGAGTCTGAAAGTCTAGCAGCAATAGCACAGACTGAGCATAGCAGGGAGAAAGTTGGACCTTCTAAAACATAGTGTCAGCTTATCAGAAGAAAAAGTGCTTCTATGTACAAAAAAACTGCTTTCAGAAAGATGACTATTATTATGAAAAAATAAAAAGCACTAACTAACAAGACTAGGAGAGAGCATCTTGATATTATTATAGTGTAGCTATCTCGTAAGTTCTCCATTTCCATCAGGTTCCCAAACCTGCTGATTTAGATACATTTTAAGGGCTTTCTGGATTTTGGCATAAAAAGGGCCAATAACACCTCAGGGGGAATGATGTTCCAGAGGGTAGGTGCCATGAGAGAAAAAATATTTCTCCCGAGTGTTGCCAGATATAACTCATTAGTAATTGGGACCTGTTACATACTCCTTCTGCTGGACATAGGCAGACATAATCAGAAAGAAGCAGTCCCTCAAATAAATATTAATGCCAGTCATTACAAGCACAGCAGTCTTTTGTTCAACATGATACATTTGACATACTGGCTGAATAAAGCAATGGATTGAAGGTGCTTTTCCTAGGATGCTGGATAATTCCAGTAGGGCAGATGCAAGTCTTTTATAGGCCATAGCACAATAATAAAGAAATAGGTATGACGCAGATCCTGAAGTACTATTCTGTGAATGCTTCAACTTCACTGTAGGAAGCAGATTACCTCTATTCCAAAAGAAAGATTTTTGTAATGTAGTATCTGCATTTATGAATACTTATTCAATTTTATAAGACAATATAATGCTACCATTGAATTTATAAAAGTAGAAAAATAATATATTACAAACATTTTTTTTAATTAAAAACCTAGATACATCCATGATAAATACTATTTTTTGCGGAAAATAAGTCATGTATGATTATTTTTACAAATACTCTTTTTCATAGGTTTATCAGGAACATGGAGTTCTTCTTCAAACAGTATTCTTCAGATTGATTCAAAAGCCGGAGTGGCTGTAGCAAGGAACTCTGGAAACGTTATAATATATTATGATGTATCTGGGTTGTATAAGACATATAGGGAGGTAAGTTACCTCTGAAATTCCTCATTATTACACTTTTATTTTATTTTATATTTAAAGTTTTTATGTTATCTTATAATGAAATATTTATGCCATCCCTATAAGATGTATTATCTTGTAACAGCAAATACTTTAAAATTACTCATTATTGGCTCATGCCAAAGAGGTTATAGCTCCTAAAATAAAAAAAAGAAAGAATCATTTATAATCATAGAATTGCAATGAATTGTTTGAAGAGACATCATCCTTACTTATGGAACCTCATGATTTGTAGAAGACCCATTAGTCATAGATTGCCAATGATTTTTGCTGCCACCATGATGACACAGCAATAAGTCAGAGGAATGGATCATTAATATTAATTTGGGACCAACCAAAAGCCAATGTGAAATCACAAATTGCATCAATCTGTGGAGAATAAGCCACAATATTCATGGATCAAACAATTCCTGACAACTCTGCAGAGAATGTACCTGCATTCATGGCATGGATCTTCCAGATTTCTGCATCAGCATCTCCTAAAACATCAACCAGCTAAACATAGGTCACTTCGTCTGCATAGAATGAGCCAGTGGATCTAAACAGGAAATTGAAGCAGAGACTTCATTGCTTGCCAGCTCAGAACCAGTTGAGGACTTCCCTGTGGGAATGTTTGGTAGCCAGCTATTTGCTGTTTCTTTAGGAGGGCTGCTTAAGGCAGAATGACTTGGGTTGCAACCTCAAGGGAGGTGTTGCTTCAAGAAAGAACCACTTTGGAGCCAAAAGATGTAAAGGGCTGAACACCCTAATAGCGGTATTTCAATATGTGTGCAGGAACTAGAGCTGCTGTTAAGTGGGAACCAGAAATTACTAGGAAAAGAGTTTAGGTCTCACTTTGGCCACCTGATGAAAGGTGGACCAACAGGAAGCAGGACTCAAAGTTAGAACTTGGTTGGCACTTCAGGGCAGTGTATATGAGGCATGGTAAGATAAGGGTTCCCGAGTGGTTTCGTGTATTGATGGTCTTTTTTAAGTGGAAAAAATTATGTACTTTTGATCTATTAAAAGTTATTGTTGCTATATGGAGAACAGGCAGGGAGGGTCTTATATATGGAATCTAGAGTGGCAATGATAGTAGTTTTGACAAATATAAGGTTTAATATTGGCAGGAAGATGTTACAGGAAAAGATTAAAAGTTGAATGCATCCTAATCAGCTTCCAGGCTATGGGAATCGCTCAGTGACATAATTAACTTGCATTTCTTCCAACCTAATTTTTGTTAGGCAATGTGGATAGAGGAGGCATGTGGAGAAATGTAGTTGTGATCCATAAGAACAATATCTTAATTCCTGTGACAGAATTGTTTCATATTGAGTGTGTGCATCTGCATCTTGAGACTGAGTTGATTGGAAATTCTGTAAATATATTGCTAACTCATTAGCATACCAAAATCCCTGACTAAGGGATCAAAGCATCCCCATGTTCAATAAAAAAAAAACAGATCTGTTTAACAACTGATTTGTTTATCCAGTGCAGTGATCACTTAACAACTGTGGCAAAAAAAAAAAAAGATTGTAGAATGGGGTACATTTCTCTTAACAACTGTCTTGCATACTGATGGAAATTTTGGCCTCAACTGTAAATTGAGGATTACTCGAAATCATATATCCGACTGTATTGTAGTTGTGTCTTTCAAATTCTGATTTTGTGTGTGAGAGAAAGGTATGTTAGGACAGATAGTATAAGTGTTGATATGTTGAATACATCCATAGAGCAAGAGATACTGAAAATTGTAAGAATTAACGTTTATGCCAGTGGTTCTTAAACAGGGATAATTACCCCCAAGGGGGAAACCAAGGATATCCTTGGAGTAATGCAGCAATTTGTAATTGCTTGTTTGTGAGTCAATGATCCAGTTTGGGACTTCCACTGCTGAAATGCTTGGCTAAAACAACAGTCTGAGGGGGAGGTGTTGCTGAGATTAATTTAAATAGTATTATAAGTAATCCAATCCAACAGCAGGAAAAGGGAAACTCAAGGAGTTTAAGAACTACTAGCTTATACTATTATCCTTAGTTATTTCAACATAGATGAAAAATGCACAGAAGTCAAGAGCATGACTATAAATTAGAATGTTTTAATATATAAAATACAGTTAGCTTCCTAACTGTAGGCACCAGACTAGAAACCAGAAAATTATGAGACACAAGCCAGCTGGGTGACCTTGTGCCAGCCACTCTTTCTTAGCCCTAGGAAGAAGGCAGTGGCAAACTACTTATGAAAATCATGGCAAGATATCTGCAGGTATTTGTACAGGCAACTGTGTGTGAGAGAGACAGAGAAAGTGTGTGTATGCACATGCACATGTGTTCTTTTTGTTGTTAATGTTTTATTGTTATATGGTAAACATGATTTGTTTGATTCAAAATTTTTCAAAGGTTTAAAGTAAATAATAAGACAGCATGTTTAAATTTATATACCACTGAGATTAAAGTGAGATAATTCAGAAAATACCCAAGTGGCCAGAATTTATGATCTCTAAACTCAAGAGAAAACAATTGTTACTGAGTATTATGTGATCTTTTTTTTTCCCTTTAGGTGTTAATTAACGAACCTAAAAGGATTGTGGTAACTCATATAAGTGGAATGAAAACAAATCTTCAGGATACTTCAAAAGTTATACTTCATATTGGAGATAGAAGTAAAAATTTGAAAGGTATATTTGTTAAACTTAAGCTTACATTTACAATAAATCTTTTTGTCTAATTTTTTAATTATTCTGCATAATTTCTAATGTTTAATTATGGATACTCATTTAAGCAGTCTTTGCCAAACTACTATCTTCATATGGGTTGAATTTTAGCTTCTAGAAATCCCAGCAAGATGGAAATTTTGGAAGTTGAATTTCAACATGTATGCAAAAACTAGAAATAAGTCTATATGACATTTTTCTGGGCATGTTTTATAGATGAATTTTAATATACATTTATTCCAACCTTAAATGACATAACTGACACATACATTGCAACCCAACTCATTGCCACAAAGAGTCTAATATTGTGCAGAAGTCCTCACTGAATTCAATATCCATTGTAAATCACAGGATTGTAGTTTATGCAAGATATATTTATAATCTGGGTATAAGTTGAACAAACCAGTAAATTAGCTAGCTATGTAGGAAGAAATTCTACTTACTTGAACACTTTCCCCTACCAAATAGTAGACAAGATAATTAAAATCATAATTACATATGTTTTAAACCATGAGTGTCTAACCTCTTGGCTTGCCTGGGTCACATTAAGTGAAGAGGAGTTGTCTTGACCACATATAAAATATATAATATAGTTACTATATATAAATCACATAATAATGTTAAAAGTTTACAATCTTATGTGACTGCTTAGTAGCTGTCCTGGGCCACAGGTTAGACATGCCTGCTTAATACAGGTAAAGTCTAAGTGTATATGCCCCAGCTAAATTCATCCTTGATATGCTCAAATTATGTTTCAATTTGTGACATAAATAATATCTTTTATGGCATAACAAATACTGAATGATTTATAAGTACATATATTTCAACAGCACATTGCAGAACACTCAGCAGTTTCTGATCTATTGAATATATTTTCAGAAGAACTAATGTCCCATTACAATTCAATAATAAATGACACAATTTATCTTCTTGACAACCTCTGAAAAACACATTAATGAGACTTCCATAGAATACTCACACTTCTTGATTACTATGTCTTTATCCAGAGTTTAAATAAAGTGAGATTACATGTCATTCACTATGACCTATCACCTGGCAATGCTTTATACATAATTCATTCTCAACAAATATTGTTATAAAGGTTTTTTTTATTAAGTGCTTTGAACACAGGAAAGAAAGCTTGTCCATGTATGTGTTATTGCTCTTATCAATGGCACTTTTTAAAAATTCTGAAATCGATGCATGATATTACATTTCTTGCTATAGCTTATTTCTGAATAGATTTTTCTTTTATAATTTTTCAATGGTTTATTGTTGATTAGCCATTAGCCATTATCAAAATGCAGAATATAAAACAAGATTAATAATAAAACAAGATAAAATAAGATATATAAAAATGAAACAATTTTCTTAAAAAAAAGAATGAAGAATGCAAATCATATTTCTGTATCATTCATACAATTTACCCCAATTAAATGCAGGTCTGAACTGAACCATTTTATTCAAATAAAGTGGCATGTAATATATGTAATTTTTAAAATTCTGATTGCACATGAAATATGTTGTTTTAATAAAAAGATACCAGTGGGTTGTTTATCTAATGTGCAGTCAAGGATATTGATCTCTTTGTTATATATATGGCATACAAATAATATATGTGTCATGTCTACTTTCTGTGGAACTGTTATTTCTCAATTCTATTATTCAATTTTTCTTAGGAGAATGTTCAAGTGCCCAAAACGAAGCAATTGAAAAAATGAAACCCCAGTCTATGATAAACTGTCAGCTTAATTTCAACAACAATGTATTTGATTTCGAAGCTTCGGAAATTGTTGCAGCTGAACCCATGTTTGATACAGATTTAGGTAAGACAAAACAACAGAATTGTAGTAAGAATACAACTATGAATTCTAATGGTGGTCATTAGATTGAGAATCTTATGAGAAGAAAAACTGAGAATATTCTGAGTTTTCTGCATTGCTTGTTTCCAGTTGAGTATAATGGGCAATGTTTACTCACAGAACTGTCTTTCAGGAATTTGCATAATATTTTAAACTAGCAAAAGTTCAGCAACTTGTGACCTATCATATTAAAAAAAATTTAAAGGTTGTAAGCCTTGAAAATGCTTTCCACTTAATTGAACTTATTTGTCAGTTTTGCATAAAATAAAGATTTGGCACCAAAACTGGCCCTTTCCAATTAGAAATCCAGGTTTGGTTAAACTTATTTCATTCTGTGGACAATTTGCATTCTTTCCAGCAAAATTGCTTCAACTTTCGTATACATAGCCATGTAAATGGTTATTTATTGGTGCTGGCTTTGTAAATTATTACAATGTTTAACTTATACAATAAGAGGTATTCTTGGTAGACTTTTTGTGTTAAGAATCTCGGAATCACCTTTGGATTCCTGATACATATCTTCTGCTATTTTTCCTGTTAATTTAATAAAAGATATTAGTTGAAAGAGCAAAAATAATTCAAACAGTAAGTAAGAAAGTAATTATGAGCAACCTGCAAAAATAAAGATAGAAAAATGCCAGTTTATTAATAAGGCCTACAATCAAGGCAGTACTGGAATTGGTATCAAGTCTAATATAATTAATCTTGACAAACATGAATTTCTTCCATTATCACGTAAAATACATTTTTAAAAAATTGCCTGTTGAAAAAAAATATTTCAATGAAATGTAAAAGAATGGATATTGTCCCATTTGCTATCTGCAGCAGAACTATAAGAAGCCACAATGGTGCCAACATTGTGACAAATATATCATAATGTTATCAAATTGGCATTATGTAATTGTATCCTGATTCTGATGCAACTATGTAAGTCATGTCATTTGTCACCTTCTGCCACCTCTTCCTCTCACTGTCAATGCTTAGGATCATCTAGCAATTATACTTATAAATATAATATTGTTTGTGGTGTCTTCCTACCGATGCGGTCCAATCATCATTAAAATTGCCACTTACCTCTAAGTGACCAGGCTTAGCACTAGCTTGAAGAATGTTCAGCAATAAAATAATCTACAAAATGAAAAAGTAGAAAGATGTTAACATTCAGATTGGTCTTCTTTTATAAGGACAGTATACTTGTTCCATCAGAGTGCTCACACTAGCCGACAAGCAGCTAAAACAACTCATCATGAGCAAAACTGCCATCACTATCACACCTTCTCTCCAAGGCAGCCATTCCTTAGAGCAAATTAGCACTGAAGTGCCATTTAATCCAGGATTCTATGCTAATCAAACTGAATTTATCCTAAATAATCATTACACAAGTTCTGACGTGAAGATCTTCGGAGCTGCTGAAGTTCTTAAAAATCTTGAAGTAAGTTTCAACACAATTTCTCCTTTAACTTTTGTGCAGTTGACTTGTGTTATTGTTTTAAAATGGAGCTGGCTCTTTAAAAGAATGGGGAGCTACACAGTGGATTTTTTTTAACCTTTGTGTTTTTCCTATTTATGTCAATATGTTTGTTGGTTTGTTAATGGATTTTTATTTAAATACTAACCACCTAGTAGTCACTAGAGTCAGAATCTCTAGGGCTGGTGAGATATAAATGGTAGTAAATTGATTAAATAAAGCATATGAATATTTTAGCTGTGATGAAAAATTTAAAGCAAATTGGATTTTGGCCACGGATAGAAACCAGACTTTAAAAAGTAATAACTTATTCATATTGCCTGCCTTTGAACAAAAATTAAAACTAAATTTGCCAATTCTTTGAGATGTATTCTATTCATCTAGGGATGCCACTAAAGATCAAAACATTCATTAAATAATTTGGCTTCTGGCTTTCATCTCATTATTGAATATTTCACTATAAGTCTGGTTTGACTGGTTTCACTAGAAGTCTGGTTTGTGTGTTGAATCTATTATATGGTGCCTCTGTTATTGTATTATGATTATTTTAATTCTTTTCCACTTGGTTTACAGAGGTGTTATTACATTTTTTGTGTTGATTGTTGTTAACCGTTCAGAGTTCAAATATAAGATGATTGCCCATATAAATTTTCTATATTAATAAAAAAGTAAAATCCTTTTTCGATTTCATGTGATTTGATGATTCTAGGCCATCTAACACAGATTTACTGTTAGTTCTGTTTAAAAGCTTTGAAAATAAAAGACAAAGTCCAACTTTATATGTGTAATTAGTTAATTGTCACTAGCAGTTTAGTTATCCCAGGTAAACAATCAATTAATATTCAATAATGAACTTTTGCTAAAGGAAAAATGGCATCATACCAAAATGAAAAACTCCATTTAAAATGATCAAATTGAGGTAAAGTGTGCAATTTGCAAATAAATCAGAAATTAAATGACATTTGATTCAATTCTTTGAAATAGTGTGTCATATATGGCTTGAGAGAGTAACTATGCTTTTGGTAAATGATACCAAATATTTATCTTACAGGTGAGATCCACCTCACCTCTGGTTGTGGTCTTTGAGAAAGACAGATCCTATGGCTTGCCTAGTTATGTAACCTACACTGTGAGTTTATCAGACCCAGAAATTGCAAGTAAAACAAATTTAAATGCTGTACTTACTATATCCAGCACAATGACAGACCAGTCTCTTGCTATCCCTGTGACAGTTACTTACGTGTCTGACAGAACTCTGTCAATGAAATGTAAGTTTTTATTCCTTTAAAATATTCATGTATTCTGAGATTTTATTTTAGAATTGGATTAGTATATTTTTAATTACAAAGTTATATGTTTCATTTATTTGTTATATTCCATAAGAGGGTTAAGGCTGCATTCATAGTACTCTCTCCTCCAGGTCTTCCCCACAACAAAAATGGTAGCTAGTAGAGCAATAGCACTTAGACTTATATACCACTTCACAGTGCTTTACAGCCCTCTCTAAGCAGTTTACAGAGTCAGCACATTGCCCCCAACAATCTGGGTCATTTTACCAACCTTGGAAGGATGGAAGGCTGAGTCAACCTTGAGCCTGATGATATTCGAACTGTCAAATTGCAGGCAGCCGGCAGTCAGCAGAAGTAGCCTGCAGTACTGTGTTCTAATCACTGCACCACTGCGGCTCTTACTATAGACTAAGAAAGAGTAACTAATTCAAATTCAGCCAGTGAGCTAACACGGTTGAGGGTAAATTGGTCCTCAGTCTCACCAGCACTATAACCACTATGCTATATTCACTTGCTAATATTTGTAATTTTACTAGTAACCTGTTGTTGACATAGAGATTTTATTACAGAATGATTTTTCAACATATTGATCCACTATTCATAAAGATTCAGTTGTTTTTTATAGTACTGAGTTTTCACAAGAAAATTCTGAACATTGTTTGAAAATGTAGATTAGATTGGATTGGATTGGATTAAATTAGATAAAAATGTATGAGAAAAAGTAATAAATTAAAGTTAAAAAAAAAGTATACCTAGAATACAACTTAAAGACTAAAATCAACATTTCCTGTTTTTTATTCTTCAGATAATACAAGCTTATTCCAACACTTTCTTGATTCCTATCAAGTTATGTTTTTTACGGCTTTTGCACTTTTGGCTGGAATGGCTGTTATGATCATAGGTAAGAATATCAACTGAAATTTGGAGTACCGTATTTACTTTCAGGTTTTTTTTTTTAAAAAAGAATTAGTAACTTTAAAAATAATCAGCTTTATAAAGGGTTCCATTATGTATTTTAGTGCACTATACTCTTTTCTCACCGAATGAACAGCAAATACATCCAGCTTTCATCACAAAGACGAGTCCTCAAAGACCACGTAAGCATAATATTCATTAAACTTTGTGCTATAAGGAACATGATAATTAATAATATTGTATCTAAAGTTGGAGATAAATACTATAATTGTACTGTACAAGATAATTAAAGAAACGTTATTTTCATCATGTACAGCTCTAACCTTAGTTGATGGTGACATTAAATTGATATAAGGAAAAGAGAAAAACAAATCAGAGCCAAATGGGGACCTAAATCCTCTCTACTTGTAAATGGTAGAGATTTCATGTAAATAAAGTAAGCATATGATGAAAAGAGATGTACTGCTTATTATTATTTAAATTGATTTTGTTATACTGTAGATTTTATGGGAGTTGTTTATTATTGTAATAACAAAACACAGCACTGGAGATTAAAAAGCCACCATAATAATCAGAAAACACAACAGGGGTTCCATCAACACTCCAAACCGAGGCCTTGGAACAGACCCACCTTTTAAGGGTCTTCTGAATACCCAGGAGAGTGTGCATCATACATACCTCTGGTGGGATTCTGAAATAAGATAGAATAATATCAAAATATCACACAGAGATACATGTATACCAAGAGCAATGCCTACTGTGGG
This sequence comes from Grayia smithii, assembly GCA_032468115.1. NCBI lineage: Eukaryota > Metazoa > Chordata > Lepidosauria > Squamata > Grayiidae > Grayia > Grayia smithii. Next base: position 51,858 of record JANHFM010004020.1, read on the forward strand.
CTCCCACTTTGTCATACTTTCTCAGTGGCTGCTTGCTTCTAGTTATCTGAAGGCCTAAATGGATAATATCAATCCCCCATTTGAACAGTTAGCTTTATCTGTTTGCTTCACTTTGCGAAGGGTAAAAGCTGTGGATGTTCCAATCCAGATAAGCCACTGGCCCTTGATAAATGCTGTTTGCTACAAGCAGATCTTGGGTGCAGAGGTCGCCTCAATTCTTAGCACAAAATCATTAAATTGTTCCAGTTTGGACATTAAACATGCTCTGGGTCAGGCCTTCCACATCTGCATTTTTTCCAAATTAAAAACAAATGTAGTTTACAGTTTAGGTAAAGTTTGGTAGGTGTTTATCCATGAATTGCAGTGGCATGGCTTTTCTGTATATCTACATTTTAATTGCTCTGAACCAGATATCACAGTCAGTTACGATGAACATTTTTGATGCATACTTATCATTCTGCTTATTTCCAGATACCGGAGCTCCTGTTACTCCTACAAGTCCCTTCAGTCCTATATCTTCAAGTCAACAAAACAGTTCTCCCAACAGATTATGGAGCCCTCCGTATTCTTCACAATGAAAATCTTTTTGACCAAAAAAAAAAATGTTTTGATTTTAAGTAATATGAACATTTGAAGCATAGCATGTAACCCTTGGTTTAAAAAGATTTTCTTCAGATTCATGATAACCTTAAAGGGAAGAAAATCCAGTCAGTACCTATGTTGAGCCACTTTGCTTCCTTACCTGCTTCAGTTAATTTCAGCTAGGATTTCAAATTGCTATACATGTGTGGCATCTGTGTGGAAATAATGATTTTATGATTTTATAAGAAGGCCTGATATCAGAGACATAATGAAAGGATAAACCCCAACATAGAAAAAGAAAATTTGTGTTTGTTTGAATTCAGATTATATTGTTTTATTTTTGAGGCTCAGGGATGAAATGTTCTGCACTGATACCTTTTTTGCACTATTTAGTCCTAGCATTTGAAGTTGCTGGCTTTAGGAAGTAGTTTTGCTATAATAGCTATGTTACCTATTTATAAACAAAAGAAGGGTGGGTAGGTATTTAGATAGGGACCATGTGTGTATGTGAGAGAGGGGGATTATTTCCCATAAAATTATTAATATACTTTCAATCAGGTGATACAGCACAATCTTTTGTTAAAGAAATCCTTTATTATAGCAAACTGCATTTTTTTTTAAAAGTTATTTTAATCATTTTTTTTCTAAAAAAAATATATTGTTAGCCTAACAAAGAGAAGATTGCATTTTATGTGTTTTAATAGTGTTAAATACCTCAGCAGACTTTCTATATGCAACTGGTGACTTGTAAACATAACTTGGATCAGGGAACTTTTATCTTTGCACTACTGAGTTAATGTGAATGCTACCTTTCCCACTGAAATCAGAGTTATTGCTCATTTCAGAAAGGAGTTTAACACGTGTATAGCTATCCTGATGACCTATATACGGTAGCTGGTACAATTAATAGTAAGCAAACTGATTATATTCAACAATAGGAATTATATTAGGTCTTAAATCAGAACACCTACAGGTACGCAGACAAAATTTGCTTTTCGGAAGCCGTCTGAAATATGAACATTATTTTTATGAGCCTTTTTTCTCAGCTACTGTCATCAGAGTCTGTTTGGTTTTTGCATATTTCCATCCATTGGCTGCAGCAACATACAGTAACTACAGATGCTGAAAGTTACAGCAGCAAAAAATTTCAAAAATCAGTGCAAGCCAAGTCAGAAATGTGACTTAAAAAACCATGTTCCACAAAGGCTTGTTTTTTTCTAGAATTACAAAAAAGAAAAACCAACACATCACCGTATAGGGCAGTGTGGGTCACTGCCAATATTAACCTACTAGAAAACAAAACTACCTAAGAAGTACAAAGCACAAAGAACCCATTTTTTCAGACATAACTGTCACATTACAATTATATGATTACAACTGAAAAACTATTCCAAGTGAATATTCTAAAGATATTTATTTGTACTATAAAACACAGTCTGTCATCATGTCTTTTTTTTTTTTTTTGCATTATTTAGCATAAGATTCTGAAAAGTATTGTGGAATAATCTTGGATAGGTTCACAAAAGGATGGCAAAGCTGGTCATCTACCTGGTACTCACATCATCCAGAAGCATGTGTGTGGTGATGGGACCAGTTTTCAGCTGTGAGATTAAGTGAGAAACTCTTTTAGCAATAAAATATGGATTGAACATATATTAAAAAATGGTGCCAGCCGATCCAGATCTTCCACATCACTCGGTAAGAACTTTCCACCTAGGTGAACTACTGGGTTGCTACTACAACTGCACCGGTGGGTTGCTACCGGTTCGCCCCAGTTTGAGCGACCCAGTATCAGCGATGGTGGTGGCTCCGTCCATCCACCCAGATGCTTCTGCGCATACACAGAAGTGCCATACAAGCACACCCACAAGCAAAACAGTAGCAACAGGATTTGGAAACTGCCCCTGAACTGCAGCCCTCCAGTTGGTCATGTTATCTTATTCTAACACTGTAAGAATTGTGATTTTGAGCCTGCTTAATTGTGAATGTATATATGGACTATATGAACACAGAACTATGAAGACATTTCATACAAATTAAAGTTCCAGTGTTGATAAATATTTGGACTGTTTATTTAAAAAGATTAGCCATTTTTTCCTATATTTCTGACATGTTGCACAAATAAAAATGTTTTTTAACAAATAAATTGCTTGAAGTGCACTTATTATATTTTAATTATTAAATATATTAATACTGTATTTGATTATAGATAAATTATTCTGTAGGAGAATCCGTTCTCAACATGGTCCTTCACATCATCAAATATATTGCTGGAACACCTTGCTGATGGGTGTTCTTTTCCTCTCCATCTTTCCAAATATTGTATTTACATGAATGAAAGTTATCCTAAATAGAAGACTGACTTAAAAATGAGCACAAGAAAAAGACTATGTGGTGTCACTGCTATATTGTCTAAAATTCTTGAGGCAGTATTCACATTTTAATAAATCTAGAAAATTAATAGAAGAAAATTTCACAGAAAATAAACC